>PVKU01004047.1:0-158464 GCA_004027475.1 Anoura caudifer
CTCTGATGGAGTTCCGATCACCGGTTGATAAGAAGGAGCCAAAATTACCGCATGGGGCCCCCCGGCCCCCAGATGCTCTGGTCCCGTTTCCACTTTGGCAACAGCCTTCCCCCCGTCCCCCGGAGACAGGCTCGGCGGAGAGGGCGCTGCAGCCATCTCGGGGCAACCGAGTGGCCTCGGGCCCAGCTTCGGGGTCCACACCGGGAGGCAATCGGGGTGTCAGGTCCCCCGTCCTCGCACCACCTTCAGCCCCTTTGTAGCGCCTGCTGCTGTTTCTGGCCTGACCTTCCACTGTGACGGTGGCAACAGTGTGACTTCTACCACTTTGCCGAGCCTGTCAGCTGTCATTCTGCCGGCAACAACCGCATCCCCCCTTCTCTCCTCTTTACTCACTCAGGGACCCCTACCCCTGTCAGCGGGCTACACGAGCCGTGTGCAACCGGTGTGCCACCGGTGGGCCGCCAGAATTCTCAAAACAGGCGACACCCAACCTCTTTCCCTTTCAAGTCTCACCCAAAAAAACAACAACAGCCAACACGGCAATAGCCATCCGGTGTGAAGGAATCGAAACTACTCCTATTTTTGGTCAGATTGGCAAAGCACGTATTTCGGCGTGCCACGGAGTTTTCGTAATTAGTTTGCGTGCTGTGTGATGACAACGGTCGAAATCACTGGGCTACGCCATCGTTCCTCAGGTTGTATCTGTGGCGGTCTCGGGGTTGGCCGGTGGGAGCCCCTTCTAGCTGGCTTCCCCGTTTCTCTGGCAGGTGCCCGGGGCTCTCTGGCCACTTCCTCACCTTCCAGGACGCCAAGGTGTTCCAGGCCAGCTCCCCCTTCCTGGGCTCAGCCCCGGCATCAGCCATCTCTTCAAGGAGCCCTGTCCCTTCCGTGGAGAACGCTGAAACCGTGGCCCCAGCGCCAGGCACGCTCCCCACTCCTGGGTGCTGCTGCGCCCGGGGCCTCTCAGCCGGAGAGCCAGGAAGCGCCTTCACGCCCACTCACGCGGAACACCGTGCGCCCCTCCGCGTGGGCGGCATCGCGGTCTCCCCGAAATTCACATCCACCAAAACCTCAGAGCGCCGCGGCCTTATTAGGGAACAGGGTCTCCGAGGCTGAGGTCGTACTGGGCGGACCCTAAACCCAATGACTGTGTCCTCACACGAAGAGGGGAGGCTGCGCAGACACCCACGAGGAGAAGCGAAGGCAAAGGCATAGGCTGGAGCAACGTGGCCCCCAGACCAGCGCTGCCGGCAGCCACCAGGGGCTGGGGGAGGCGGGCAAGATCCTCCCCCCGCCCCCGCAGTCTGCAGAGGAGCTCAGCTCTGCCCACACCTCCATTTGGGACTTCTGGCCTCCAGGGCTGAGAGAGAATACGTTTGTGTTTTATGCGGGGAAAGGGGGCTGTGTTTTGTTTTTTGTTTTTGAGAGCCAGAGCTGGAGAGCAATTGATCTGTTACTTCACCTCTTCATGCACTCACTGGTTGCTCCCTGTGTGTGCCCTGACCGGAGATCGAACCTGCAACCTTGACATCTGGGGATGATGCTGTAACCAACTGAGCGACCCAGCCAGGGCCGTTTCTGTCGTTTTAAGCCCCCCCACCCCCAGTTTGCGATACATTTTTACGGACCACCCCCCTGGAGACCAAAGCGAACCTAAGCCCCTGGATCTTTCTGGCCTCCCCACCCCCCCAGCTGTGCCTCCTCCTCCCCGACAGGCCAGCTCTCACGAGTGTCCGCTTATCTGCTCGCTCAGCCCCCTGTACAAGGCTGACCTCTCACCCCCGCTGGCACTGCTCTGCTGTAGCGCACCCCGGAACGGCCACTGTGCACCCCGCTTTCAGCTGAGACAACCCTGCCTCTGCAGGTGTGAAGTCTGCCAGCTCCTCTGCGTTCAGAACCTCCGGAACGTGCCCCCGCCTTGGGCGCTTCCTGGGGACGGAGGCTGGAGCCACCAGCAAGACACCGGGGTCTCATCTTGCCCGAAGCCCGGCCAGATCCTGAGCTTTTTCAAATTTTAAAATACTTGGGTAAGAACCACGCAGAGCGCCGAAGTGAGCCGTTTGCAACAGGCAGGTCGGCAGCGCTGAGTAGGGGCGCATGGCTGTGTGCCCCTCTCCCGAAGTTCATCCCGCAGAACCGGAGCTGTCCCCATTAAACAGTGACCCCCATTCCCAGGACCTGCTGCCCCTCCCCTGAGTCCCCTCTGCCTCTGTGAGCCCGATGACTCTGGTCCCGCCTCGGTGGAACCCAGCAGAACCTGTCCTTTTGGGACCGGCTTATTTCACCGAGCACAGACCCCTCGATGTTCGCCCACGTTGGGGCAGGTGACCGAACCCCCTTCCTTTTCAGGGCTGAGTAATATTCCCATGTACGGCTGGATGGACGGACCACGTTTTGTTTATTCGTGCACCCATCGGTGGACACCCAGGTGGCTTCCACCTCCAGTGGGACAATGCCGGTGTGAATGCGGGGATGCACCGTCTCTTCGAGTCCCTGTGTCCGTGCTTCTGGGGACTGTCCCTGTCACTTCCTTAGCTTCCAAGATGAGAGGATTCCTGAGTTGCGTGAGGACGCCCATCGGGGGAGGGAGCGGTCCTGATCACCTCTTAGGAGACAGTGGGGGAGGGACTGGGAGGTCTGTGCACTGGGGCCCCTCCACGCCGGCAGACACTCAGATGCCACAAACATGAGAAGAGACTAACACACCCTTGACCTAACACACAAGTCAGAGTCAGAGGTCAGAGCACCCCGGCCCTGCTGAGCCCCGAGAAATGGAAACCTATGGACGAAGGAAAAGGGAACGGCCAGGAGCGGCTGCCTCCTCCCTCCTCCCAGCCTCAGACGGCTCCCTGTGTCAGAGAACAGGCTCCGAGGGTCATTTCTGTGCGGTGAGAGAACATGAAAAATACCAGCAGCTCGGGCGAAATACCAGCCAAGATGACTAAGGAGGGAGAGCGGAAATGCAAATCGATCCCTGCCTCCCAGGAACAGATTTAAGAATATGTTCAAAATCAAATTAACTTTTTGACTGTTTCCCCCGAAAGCTCAGAAGGCAGCAACGAGAGAGCTGGGGTAAACTCTCTCACCAGGGAAAGACCGGGGTGCTGGGGGGACCAGGTCTCGGATGGCCGGCCCCAGCGCCTGTGCCTGGGCATCGGGGTGGACAAAGGGGCACCGTGTGTGCCGGACGGGCCAGCTCCCTGCAGCCGCAGACCTCGAGGGCCCTGCTCAAGCCAAGAGGCCCCCAGCTTGCTCCTGAGGCCTGAGCTGGAGATGGTGCACCGCCCGGGCTCCCGGGGGCAGGAAGGACACCTGGGCCCCACCACATCTCACCTCTCCACCTGACGGTGTGCAAAGGCCCCAGCGACCTCACCGACTCCCACCCTGCCTGTCCACCTCCTCCTCCTTGGCTGTGAGAAGGCCCCGCTGTGGTGACCCTGGCATTTCCAGGGCCTGAGCAGGGCAGGGGCCCAGGCCGCCCTGGGGCCACGATCTCCGGTTCTTTCCTGCCATAGTGCGCGGCACGTTCAGACCCCCTGGTGCCTTTCAGTCCCCATTACCCAAACTGTAAAATAATTTTTGAAGAATACCATCTACCCCGAAATGTTGCTGAGAGGATTAAAGGACAGAAGGCCCAGGGTGGGGCAGGGCATTACCATAACGTCCCTGAAGCTGGTTCAAATCCCAGCTCCACCGCCTATGTGCTGTGCAACCTTGGGCAAGTCCCTTAACCTCTCTGTGCTTTTGTTTCTGCCTCCGCTGCCTAGGGGTCAGAGAAGGGTCCGCCCCCGGAATGCCACGCATCTCCGAGGGTTTAGCCAAGCCCAGCAGTCCCAGCCGGGCTCACAGCAAGCACGAGGTCACCGCAGAGGCTGGAGTGGGAATCGGACGCCCCCTTCGCGCCTGGGGCTCCGCCGGTGTGTTGCATTCTCCCAAGAGGCAGCATCCGAGTTGGGGCCCTTCGTCCTCCCTCCGTTCCAGGTGCTCGGGGTGCAGGGGGTTTGCGGGTCGGCATCTGGACCTGAGTTGCCATGACCGAAGGGGCCTTTTGCCATTCACTCCCGTCTCTTCCCTGGATGGGCCGGGTTAGCTCCCAGGACGCGGTGGCTTCTGAAGGCAGCTGACTGGGGGCTCCGGCGCGGCCCCGTGGAGGGCACGCAGCCCTCGCGTGAGCCGCTCCGCGCGCTCGCTCCCTCTCCCCGCGGCTCCTTTGATCCACATTCCGTAAGGGCATCTCGCCCTAGAATTACGAGCGCAGAAATCAGAGCAGGAATCTTCAGTGTTCTATTTCTGGCTCTGACACAGACGACGTGTGTGGGCAGATCAGACTCCAGAAGTTTCTCTGGTCTCTGGGAGACAGCAGGAGTCACAGTGGCCTTCTCCTGCCCCTGCCTCCACCCCTGAGCTGGATGGGGACTCAACCCGGCCGCCCACAGTGGACGGGGACACACGGGACCTCCCCCACGTCATGTGCATTGGGGTTTCCCGTGCTGGGGGGTGGGATCCATTCTCCATGCCCCGTTCTTCCAGAACAACGACCCAGGAGGGCCAGGACTGGACAGGCCGCTGCCCCTGCCTCTGGTTCCTGAGGGGCCACCGCCTGCGGTGGGCTGGCCCAGACTGCCCTGCTGAGTGACTGTTCGGGCCCCAGTCCCTCGCGTGAACATGCATGCGCGCACACACACACACACACACACACACACACACACACACGGGCCCTGAATGAAGGAATGACCGAATGAATGAGCAGACAACATCCACCCGGGCAGCCCCCGCACTGTGCAACCTGCTTCACAGACCAGGCTTGGGAAATGGCGATCGTCACGACCCCTGGGGCCCTGGGCAAGGACAGGCCTGCGTGTCCCCCCCGGGTCTCAGGACAGACAGGCGTTCTGGAACGAGTGTGGCATCTCCATAAAAATAAATCAAGTGAAATCCGGAGCCAAGCCCAGGGGGCCGCAGCCAGCCAGCCGGGGCTCAGCGCTGCAGGAGCAGGAGGGAGAAGACCGGGCGGCCCGCAGCCCCAGGGCCAGGAAATCCCAGGAAGGTTCCAAGGTGAAAATAAGTGTTTCGACAGTTTTTTAATTGTTCTCTGCGCTAGCATGCTCTGAGAGACCCCACTGGGCAGAGAAGAGTCCGAATCCTATTTTAGTGCATCTACAGGGATCTGGGCCAGCCAAGGGGCCGCGCAGGAAGGTGTCCAGGCCAAGACGTCGATTTGGGGAAGGAGGACCCCCTGGGGACGGCAGGGAAAGGAGGGGCCGCATGCTCACTCACCAGGTGCGGCTGCATGTTGTTGCGTGTGAACGGTCGCCCGGATGGGGGGTCGCCCCACGGCACGATGGGCACGCAGGGGTCCCGGGGAGGGGCAGCGCGCCGGCCCACCCCTGTGCTCCCGCTAAGCTGCTCTGCCCTGGAGGCACCGGGCAGCCCAGGACACCAGGACAGGGCGACACTCTCGCTCATCAGTGAGGCCGTGTCTGCAGGAACGCACAATTCTGAGGCCCCCCTTAGGAGCCCACCCTTGCCACTTGCCCGGGTTGGCCCATGTGACCCCCAGCAATGAAAGTTCCCAGGAGGAGAAGGTATTGGGGTCCCGTGGCCTGCAGGGCCCCCTCAGTATGCCCAGAGCCCGAGGGTCCTCTTGCCCCCAGCGTCCTTTCCAGGCTGTCTAGGGAGAGGAGCGGACACAGTTGGGGCTCAGTGCTGGGGGGTCTGGCTGAAAGGCTTGTCCGTGCCCCCTTGGAGGCCCGTGGACGTGCGTGACATTGGCCCCCAGGAGAAAGGCGCGCTTTCATCTGTCCCCAGGGAGCCACTCTGCCCAGAGGGTGCCCCCCCGCTGCCAACCAGAGCGCTCTGAGGGCTCACAGACACCCAGGACAGTGACAAGTGTCCCTTTCCCACCCCTGTCGCTGTCACAGTGCAAATGAGGAGGGGGCACCCTGGCCTCCAAGGAGGGGTCTTGGGGGATGGGCAGCGTGGACAAGACTGTCCTTGAGGCCCCTCCAGATGGATGCTGGGGGAGAGCCCCAGCCTCCTAAGACTGAATGGGGCGGAGGGTGGGGTCCCAGGAGCCTGGTGCAGCTCCAGCTTGTCTCCAGAAACTACCAGGCAGAGAGGGGACCCTGAGAGCGCCCTGGCCTTTGCCGGTGCTGGCCGGGCACCGCCGGCGCTGGCCCCTCCAGGCGTCATGCACCCGCGTCACAGCGAGCTTGCTTTGCGCAGCCTTCTACGTCACTCGCTAAGCCTTCAGCCTGCACGCCCTTCAAGCCCCTGCTTCCTCCTCCCTCTCAAGCTCCCCCTGCAACTCTGTGAGACGGTGGCGGCGGGGGCAGGGGGGGGGCCTGCCTGGCGGCCGACCGTGCCCCACGGCCCCATGGCTTGCCTGTCCTATTCCGACTTTTCTCTCCTCCTCAGCTTTACAGGATCATCAACAAATAAAAATGTACATTTTTAAAGTGTACAACAGCATGCTTTGATATCCTGAATTTTTCTTAGCTCTCCGGGGGCATTTAGAGATGAAAGAGGAGGCCGGCTGTCTGCAGAGATGGTGGTGTGTCACAGGCATCTGAGTGAGCGTCACTTTGGAAGAACAACAATAAAGTGTTCTCACGGTAAAAGCATGTGCGTTCTCCGGTTAATCTAGGGAGTTGAATCGAGGAGGAGACACTCCAGGGAAAAGAGACTGCTCCCTGCTTTGAGGCAAAAAGGGGGAGTGCAGGTAAGGTTCGATCCAGCAGGCTGTGATGAGAACTCTCCAGCACCGAGCACGGGAGGGGGCTGTGGGGGTGTCCAGTGTCGCTCAGAGTGTCTGCTCTTTCTTGCACACTTTTGAGAGGCCCAGTCCAAGCTGCGCCTACCTGACAGGTGCTCCAGAAACACTTGTCCCTACAGCGGAAGGGGCTGTCCCCACCCAGCAGGTGTGGGCTCAGTGCCAGAGGACTGAAGTGGCTGTTGTGTTTTCCTCCTTGGGGAGATGTGTCCTCCCCTCAGGCTCTGGCTTGAAAGCGACCCCAGGTCCCGTGGTGCCATCCGGAGGCCCCGCAAGGTTCCCGTTATCTGGGTTAGTGGGAGATGCCGCAACCCTTCCAAAATGGATCCACGTGGTCGACAAGTCCAGCAGGAGAGGCAACGGCTTGTGGTTTCGCTCTTCTTTCACCTTTGAAAAATGGAGTGAGGGCAAGAGGAAGGCACAGGTTTTCCCACCACCCACTTCTTTGCAGGCTCCAGGCTGTGGCAGGGGCAGGGGAGGTGGGGGGCGGGCCACACTCCTCCGGAAGTGAGAGTCGCGTCCACCCCCGAAGCCGAAGGTAACAATGAAATCGAATGGTACAGAGACCCCTCTTCCACTCGCCGCAGCGGGTTGCTTCTCTCCCTGCCTGCCTCCTCCTCTAACAGGACGTGAAAACTCCACGTGTGGTCCAGGGAAAGTTCCGGAAACATCCGTTCTTGTGGGTAAAGAGCCCCTTCCCTTCCTGAGGCCTTGCTGGTGGGGGGCCACGCAGGCCCTCCGCGGGTACTGGGTCCCCCCAAAGAAAAGAGAGGAGAGCTGTGTTTGGTTGGTGAGGGGGTGAGGAAGCATCGGGGTCCTGTTATGGGCGGAACTCTGTCATCCTCCCAGAAATGCTGAGGTCCTAACCTCTGCCCGGTACCTGCGAATGCGACCTTTTAGAACTATGCCTTTACAGAGGCAATCGAGTTCAAATGGGGTCACCGGGGAGGACCCTGATCCAGTGTGTCCGCCGTCCTTATAAAATGGGGGATTTGCACGCATGGGACCAGCACATGCCCCCGAAAAAGGGGCCAAGGGGAGAGGCTGGGCCAGGTTCTCCCTCAAGGACTTCCTGCCGGTGCCCAGACCTTGGGCTTCCAGCCTCCAGCGTCGAGGCCGTAAACGTCGGCCATGTAAGCCGCGTGGTCTAAGCGACTTGGGCACCCAGGGCAGAGGGAGAGCCCCCACACCTCCGTCCCACGTGGAAACTTTTATTTGGCTCCTGCTGACGTGGTGTGATGGTTCATCGGCACCGAGTGGAGTCCAGCAATCAGGCAAGCAGACAGGGCAGCCGGAGCACTGTGACCGTGGACCTCAGAAGCCAGCAGCCAAAACCACGGCCCCTGGGAGGCACCTGAGCTCAGAGTGAGTGGGCAAGGGCTTCCGTGCCACGCGGCTGGACCCCCGGAGCTTGGGACTGATGCCGTGACTCTCGGCACACCCGCGCTGCCCTGCCCCCTGCCCCCTGCCCCGGGGAGAGGCAGAACTTGTCAGTGCCTTGGCCGGAAGCCGGGCGGCTTACTCACTCACTGTAGCTGCCATTTACGGGCAGGAAGTTGAGTTGGCCAAGTTTATTAATTAATGACCCACCTCCTGGCGTTGATGTCGCATTCATTTCACTGATTTTTTTTCTCCTGGACACGGAAGAACAATGAACTTGGTTGGTACTGGCCAGGACCAGAAGGGAGGGGGCAGGGACAGCGCCCTCTGGGTCCGAAGGCCCCAGGAGTGACAAGAGCCAGCGAGGAGGCTGGCGGGGGAGAGGTCTGCAGCGGGGCTGAGGCTGCTGGGCAGCCCCACGCTCTCCTGTGTCTTAGGCCACAGGCCCAGTGTGACTGGGTCCCCTAGGGAGCTGGTGACAGCGAGGAGGTGTGGGTCTTGGGCCTGAGGTGAAGATAAAAACTCAACCAGGAGACGGGGCCCAACATCTACAGCCCAACATGGACGTTTCCAGGGCATGACGCTGCCGCCCAGACCTGGAAACGTGCCCGGGCCACGGAGCCTGGCAGCGAGCGCCCCTGGACCCCCCATCACCCGTGGCCACCGCGTGCTCGCTCGGTCTGTCAGTCAGCCCCCAGGACTGCTCCCCACACTGCAGTCACTGGTCCTCCCCAGCCAAGCCCCGCCCCCCTGCTAAGCCACGCCCACAGCACCCCACACTCTCCAACCAGGCGAGTCTCCATCACAGGCCTGTCCAGCTTGTGCATCACGCTGGTTTGCGCACACTTTGGGTGACCTGCCTCTGCTCTAGCACGGAAGCTTCCTGAAGGTCGGCGGGTTCTTCACGATGCTCCCGAGTGATTCCCACGGCTGGTTCAGCACACGCTTTGGGGTGGGTGGAGGAAGGGGGCGAGCAGGGAACCCGGAGAGACAAACCTCCCTGCCTGCCCTGCGCCCGGTCCTGCCCCTGCACCTGCGGCAGGGCGGTGTGGGTTCCGGTGCCCGATGTCCACCGGGAAGCAGCCCGCACGTCCCAGCTGGGAGCTCCAGCTCTGCTGACTGCGACCCACGCCCTGGCCAGTCTCGACGGCCAGCGGGGACACCAAAGGCGGCGGGGCTGCAGCTGGCCTTGCTTCCCGGGCAGGTGGCTCCTCAGCCATCGGAAACGGGCACTGGGCTGGTCTCAGCGGTGCGTCAGCCGCCACGGACCAGAGACTGACGGCTGAACCTGGCGCGGCTGCAGGGCTTGGGGTCTGCAACCTCGGAGCCCCTGCGTTCCCAGGGCTAGTCCTAATCCCTTGGGGGAGGATGCTGAACAGACATCGCATGTCCCCGGCCAGAACTGTCCCGTTGCCCCAACACGGCCACCCGGTGAGCTGGGCTGCTCTGCCGTCTGAGCCCATCAGCACTTCCCAGCACGCCGTGGGCTCGGCTCTGCCGCCGGGCTCACAGGCAAGCCTCGGAATGACCTTCCAAGGTGGAAAGCGTTACTCAGGTCTGCAGACAAGGAAGTTGGGGCCCCCGAGGCCACGTGGCAGAGCCAAGACCACCGCAGGGGTCAGCGCAGCGGGAGGTCAGGGCCCCGGCCAAGTCTGGGTCAAGGGGCGCTGCTCGCGTGCGTCAGCTCTGGGACCACGCATCTCTGTCACCCGAGCGGGGAGATTCTGCGCCCTCCCGCTGAAAGAAACTTCTGGAAAGGGAAACTCACTCCTCTATTACTGCCGATCGCCAGCTCCTGGTAACAGACTTGAGGGCGGAGACTCGCTGAGCCGCACTCAAAGCACAGCCCGGAGGCCTGTCGGACCATATGGCGGCTGAGTCACGCGTCTGCTGGCCGTGGTCTCGGCGGAGCCTCCGGGACCACGGAGGGCCGCGGGGTGGCGCTGGAGCTTCACGTGGAACCCACCTGCTGCAAAGGTGAGGCTGCTGCTGCTTCTACCAGGTGTACTCGCCTGGCACCCTTTCCAGTTGGACTCTTGGGCGGGGCGGGGGAGGGGTTCACCCTGCTCAGGGAACGGGCCACCTCTCACCCCAAATAACAGCTCTGGAGTCTGGTAGGCAGCCATCTGCCCCCCCACCCGGGCCCCCAGGCCTCACGGCTCCCCTCACCCAGCCCCTGTCCCAACGACGCGCAGACCGAGTCCAGGCACGTGGTCCGTCAGCTCCCTCTGCCCTCTGAGCGTCTGGGCTTACCCGAGCTCGGGCCTCCACACCCAGTCCTGGCCTGCCCTCTGCCCCTCCCGGCCGCTGCACACGCCCCCATCCTCAGGCCCAGGGCGCATCTACTTCACGGAAACCTGGCCGCCCTTCCTGCCTGGACCAGCCCCGTCCTCAGATCCCTGTTTCCAGAACAACAACGGTGCCCTTGCCTAGGCTGGGCCTCTGTGATGTTCCTCTCCAGTCCTTAACAGCCATCTTTCCCTTGGGTGAGCCTGCGCCCTTACCCGGGTCCCTCCCCCAAACAGATTCTGTGCTCAGCGGGCGGCATTTAATGCCAACCAAGCAGAGTTGGTGGTTCGCTGCACAGCGGATCCAGGGGCCAGGGGCTCTCACCTGGGCCTCCTGACAGAGTCAAGTACAAACTCCAAAGCGGACGGTCTAACATCTAATCCTGTGCTTGGAGCCCTCCCCTGGGAAGGGGTGAAAACCATGAAGTCAGTGTGCCGCGCATCCAATGAGAAGTTGGGGGTGTGGGGCAGATACGCTCTGGAGGGGGCTGCCTCCTGCTCCCCTACCACCCTGGGAGGGGACCCATTTCCAGGTAGCAGGCGTGTCAATCCAGGCAGCTCTGGAGGGCCGGGCGGGGGGCAGGGAAGGGACGCGCTGGGGACTGGGATTCTTGAGCAAGGCAGCTCCCAGGTAGAAAGTGCCTTAGGATACACACCAGGGATCTGCAGGAATTAAAGAACCTTCAGGTCCCTCACTGCTCTTAGGAGGAGAATGAGGCCCTGGGGGAAACCACGAAGCTTAAGAAGCACTAAATGCAATAAAGCTGGAGCAGGCAGCCTGTGAAAGGGAAATGAAAGGAAGCCAGGATAGAGCCATCAGCAGAAGAATCCAGGCTGCTTTAACCAGTCGGGGCTCATTTATCTGTTTGCTGGGAACTCGGCTGTGCTCAGCAGAAGCAGAGGGGCGCTCCGGGAGGCGGGGCGGGGCCCGGGGGCTGTGGGCAGACCCCGCCAGCCCTCCCACGACGACCACAGGCCCCCACTGCAGCCACAGCCCGCAGGACGTGCCGCCCGGCGTCCATTCGGAAAGTCCCGGTTCAGACCCTCCGGGGCAGCCAGGCCACCGACAGAGTTCAGGATGTTTCGCGGAGGGCTCTGCTGGCTTATTTGCGCGTGGATACTTTTATCCTAATTAAGCCACTTGAAACTTTTGAAGTTCATGAGTCATTTGCTTCAAATATCTTTAAATCAGGGACGGATTCACTTCCCTGGTAGCAAACACCCAGCAAGTTAATTAAAAGGGGCTCAGCATTTAAAGCGCCGTCTTGGCTTGGAACCCAGCAGGAGGGAGGCTGCTCTCCCTCCCCGCCCAACCCCGGCGCTTGGAAAACGGTTTCGTCATCATGAGACCTGCTCCCGAGGTTGTTCCACTGTCTAGGTCAGGGGAGCGTCAGGGTGAGTGGAGATGACACCAGCCCATCGCTCATGCGCACAGAGGGACGCAGCTGAAGGACACTGAAGGCCTTCCGGTGACAAGGACAAAGCGGCTTGGAAATCATCCTCGGCAACGCACGAGTAAATTCCAACGTAGAAGCCACCAGGCAGGACGGGGATGACGTCAGAGCCACGGCCTCCTTGAGCTGCTCCGTGTCACAAACACGTGAGGATCCTCAACGGAGCAGACCCTGAATGACAACGGAGACCTGCGGGGCTTCGTGGCCCTGCCGGGTGTGACCAGGGACCGCTGAGTTAAGTGCCGGAAGTGGCTGAGCAGGCAGGACAGCTTCGGGGCCCAGGTGCCAGCAGGCAGGTCCGAACATTAGGGCCGGGAGAGCGCTCCGGAACACCTGCCGCAGGCCAACACCCATGGCCAGGAGCTCCCGCAGCGGCAGGGGCAGGGAGGAAGTCAGCTGGCTCGAACTCCCCGCAGCTCCCTTTACGAGTTTCGCGATTAAAGCCCAGGAAATGACTTCCTGTTTTCCTCCTGGGAGACTATGTGATTCCAGACTCAGAACACGACTGACAAGGGCCTTGTCACAGGAGGAGGGCCCTTCACTCCGGGGAACCCTCCGCCCTCGGCCTCGAGTGAACTTCCAACCGGTCTGATGCTCACCCTCTGCCGGCACCGTGTGAGGCCGGAGCTCAGCGCCTCGGAGAGCCTGAGCTGGGTGATTTTCCATCCCAAGTGGGTCCTCGCTGGTGCCATCTCCACCTCTACATGAAGCCCCCAGGTCATGGGTGAGGACATGGAACCTCATCAGCTGACCTCATCAAATAACTCCACAATGGAGCAGCCCCCAGAGCAGCAGGCTGACGGCTGCAAATTGTCACAAAGATAACAACGGTCATCATCACCACCACCATCATCATCACCATTGTCATCATCACCCCCATGATCATAATTACCAACACCACCATCATCATCCCCGTAACCACCACCATCACCACCATCACCATTATCATCACCATTGTCATCATCACCCCCATGATCATAATTACCAACACCACCATCATCATCCCCGTAACCACCACCATCATCTCCATCTCCATCATCATCACCTTCCCCATCACCATCTCCATCTCCATCATCACTACCATCATCACCATCATCATCATCACCATTATCATCACCACAATCACCGCCATCACCATCATCATCACTGCCATCTTCATCTCCATCATCACCATCATCTTCATCACCACAACCATCACCACCATCATCACCATTGTCATCATCACCCCCATGATCATAATTACCACCGCCACCACCATATCCACCATCATCACCATAACCACCACCACCATCACACCACCACCACCACCATCATCACCATCATCACCAGCACCACCAGCACCATCTCCATCACCACCATCACTGCGGTCACAATTACCAGCATCACCACCGTCGTACCCATCATCTTCGTCACCACTGCTCTGTTCGTCACCAGCATCATCTGCACCATCACCGCCATCACGGTAACAGCAGCAAACGTGCACTGAGCAGCTATGCGGGTCAAGCGCTGAGCACCAGGCACGCATGTCTCACTTAATCTTTGCAACATTGTGAGATGGTTGACTCCGTCATTTCCACTGAGGCACAGAGAGGACAAGCAGGTCGCCCCAGTTCACGCAGCTCATGCCAGATGATGCCGGGAGTGTGAGGGAAGGTGGCGGCCCTTTGAACCACTACGCTAGGGGAGATTCCCGCCACCTCACAGGGCAGTCGGCCAGGGGGGCCCCGACAATTCCAATCGGTGTTCCCCGTGATGCTGGCTCCGGAGGGATCGCGGAGCACCCCACATCACCAGCCCCTGCCCTTTCTGTGCCACCCGCACCTGAGCTATGGACAGACAAAAAAAACGTAGCATGCCCCTCCTCTGCATTTCTCTACAGAAGCAAAAACAAAATTCACAACTCCCAGAGTCCGATTCCAAACACTGGTCTATGGACAGCACACCTGACTCCGCAAATTCAGCATTTAAATCCCCATCTTGGCTTGGAACCCGGTGAGGGGGGCACCTTCTCTCCTCCCCATCGCTTCTGGAAACCCAAACTCCAGACTTTGGGGAGCGTCTGGCAGTGAGCAAGCCTAGACGCGTGTGCTGAGATGACGGGATGCCCGCGTCCCCGGCAGCCTGGTTGCCCTTGACGACGGCAACGCTCCTCTCTGAGTCACCCTGGCTGGGTATAAAAACAACAGGCGTGCACCGCGGTTCCGAGGTGCCAGGCGCACCACTTTATATTTGGTTCGTTCGCTGAGCCCTCACAGCTGGCACTTAGGAGAGGCGTTTCTGTAACGTTGCTGATGAAGAAAATGAAGCAGACAGAGATGAACCTTCTTGGGGTCATGCAGCTCCACGCAGCGGAGCCCAGAGTTGCACGTATGAGTCACCACACACACGCAGCCCTGCGATCCCTGAGACACCCCTGCCCCCACCACCTTAAATTCTTCCCAAGACGTGTGAGTAGCAGCCACATTCCACAAAGAGCGAGGGGCCCGGAGCTACGTGGCCCAAAGGCCACGGAGGTCCCCGGGGTGCCTGCACGGGCTCTCAGTGCCCTGGGGGCTTCTACGCCCTTATGTGAGACCAGCTGGCCTTCAGTGGTCACCAGCGGGCGGAATCGCCCCAGCATTTCCTGTCTCTCCTCACCTCGGCCTGGAAGCTGGCTGTCCCTTCTGGGCCCCAGCATCACTTCCCAGGACTAACCTCTCTCTGCATTAGAACACACACATTCACCCCCCCCCCACCTTTAAATCTGTTTTGCTAAACAAATTAATCTAGCACCAGATTATATTATGAAGAACCATAACTCTTTTCCAAGATAAGCATCTGTCGCGTTGGATGAGAGACATCCAACGTACCGCGAATTAATTTGTGAAGCTTATGACGCTGTCCCCGGCGTTTAACTTCGTAGCAGCGAATGTAATTTGGGATAAATGGGCGCTTGTTTTCTCATCCATGTCTCCACAGTCAGCGACGTGTGCAGAGGCGGCCACAGCAAGCCCCGGCCAGCGGTCCGCTCCATCATCACCACAGCCAAGGAGTCCCCTTCCGAGGAGCCACAAACACCTTGTGTGCCGCCCGTGGGTGCCCTGCCGCCGTGGCTTCCAGACGGGAGTCGGGCTACGCTCAGCCCCGCAGACTGGCCCAGTTCCCGTGGCGCGCCCGAGCTCCCTGTCGCAGAGCCGGGGCTCGCTTTCATGGATGCGCTGCTCTCTAGGAAAGAGGCACCCGGGAGGAGCAGCACACTCCCCCTGCCCTGGCGAAAGGGGAAAGCAGGCCACAGGGCCACACCGCCCCCTCCGCGGAAGCCCGTGCAACTCCCGGCCATGCCTGCCTGCCAGCCAGGATGTCAAGACCCGGCCAGCGGTCCAGGCAGAGGGAACAGCGCTGCGGGCGGACGCTGAGAGCCATCCTCTCCTTCCCCTGGGGTGTGACGAGGACCTCCCAGGGCCCATGGGGCCCAAACCTCCGCACGGTCAGAAGCGAGTCGGGGCTGCCAGAGGCTGCCTGGTGCCCTCAGCCCTGGGGGCTGATGGCCTGGAAACCTCATCGCTCCCCACTCCCCGGTGCCCATCCTCAGTCAGCATGTAGGGCCGCTTCTCCGGGGTGTGCTCACCCGGATCCCACCTGTAAGCTGGAGCCACAGCCCACTCAGAGACAAAGGAAGCTGGGGGCAGGTGGGCACCAGAGGCCCCCTGCTCTGGGCTCTCCTCAGCCCTTCACAGCGTTGGCGCAGGCTGGGGGCTCTGGGGGCAGAGGCGGGCCCTGGCCCGGGGGGAGGTCTAAGAGCCCCTCCTCCTGAAGTGGTGGAAGGACGTGGTGCCAGGAGAGACCAAAAACCAAACGACACTGCAGGGGACAGTCCAGAGCCAAGGAGTGGAAGTGTTCACATGCACCTAAGTAGCCGAGGCAGAAGGACCAGAGCTGTTTGTCCTGACCTCCCTCCTCTGAACCCCCACGGAAACAACACCCCCAGGCCCGCATCTCTCCGTGAGGCCCCAGTGAGGAGCATAGGCCTCCCCATCCGTCTGAAGTGATTCCTGCCTCGGCGCCTCCCAGGCAGCGGCCACCCGGGGAGCCACACTCGTGAGGGCTCCCGAAGACTCCACATGCTCCTGATGACGTTGGCTGCATCCACTTCCGCCCCCGCGCTGGCCCAGGACGTGGAGCTCCAGCATTCTGGCCGGGCTCAGTAGCCCCCACACGGCAGGGCAGGCGCAGCACCCCCCTCCAGGCCTTGCCTGTCCACCAGCCGCAGTGGCCTAGCTCCGCCTCCTGGGGCGGGGCCCACACCTGCCAGGGCACGCGCATGCGCACCAGCTCACCGACGCACAGTGCGCACCCCTCCCAGAGGTCCCACACATGACTCCTGGCCCTTCACCTGGTTTAGGTCCTGCCACTGGGGAGCACAGTGCCACCAAGAAGCATCACCCAGGGCAAAAGCTCAGCATCCGTCCCCAGCCAGGCACCTAGAAAAACCCTCTCCCCGAGCGAACCCCAAACAGAAAGAAGCGCATATACCTGAGGTCTCTCCCAGGATCCGTGGGGGCTTCGGGTCTGTGCCGAGGTCTTTGCTGGGGCTGGTGGAAGGCTGCGTTGTGCTAACCCCGCCCAGGACCCTGTTCCCGGGGGCCAGGGGCGCAGTGACTCCCTTAGTCTGCAGCATCACGGAGGTGGCCGTGGTGGCCGTGGTGGTGGTGGCCACAGTTGTCTTCCGCGTTTGGAAGCTGGAGATGGTGGTAGGGCCGTGGAGGAAGGTGTTGGACTCCAGGACTTCCTCCTCGCCTGTGGGTCCCCAGGCGATGAACTCGGTCTCCGTGGTGGGTCTGCCACCTCGGAAGTCGAAGCTGTTCAAACCGGCCGCCTGCAGCTGCCTCTTCGCCCGCCTCAGAAGGGCCTGCTGGTCCGTGGGGGCCCCAACGCCAACCGCGGGGGACGAGGGGGAGGGGGAGGTGCCCAGGGAAGGGCCGGGTTTGGCGGCAGCTGGGGGCTTGGCGAGCCCACCTTTGGGCAGCAGGGCGGCCACCTGGTCCCGGGGTCTGTGCGCCCGTTTGGCACGGGGACTTTGCATCTGCCCGTGGCTGCGCTCCACGCGGGCTGGGCGTGGGCTCCACACAGGCGCCGGGATCCGGGCCGGCTGTCCGCTCTTGAAGCTCCACAAGCGGGGCGGCCGGTGCGAGGGCCGAGGCAGCAGCCGGAACTCGGGGCTGGGGCCCAGGGCCTCACAGGCGGGCAGGTCGACGGCGAGCTGACACATGGCTATGAGTATCCAAGCCTGGCTTCCCAGGGAGCGGCCCGGCCAGCGGATGGACAGGGAGCTGTGCGGGAGAGACAGAGGCAGGTCAGTGCGGGGCCTGCGGGGGCGCCGCCCCCTGCGCCCCGCCCCCACGCAGAGGACCTGCTCTTCTCGATGACAGGCACTCATCCCAGCTTCAAAAGGGAAGCTGAAACCCTTCGTTAGCTGACTTCAAAGGCCCATCCAGTGATCTCTTAATCAGCTTTTAAAAGAACTGTCCCAACCACACACGTTCCCCAGAGCTGGCTCCCGCGTGCGGTCACGTGTCTCATCTCTCCAAGGAGCCCTGACCGCGGGGGGGCGGGGCGCACGGATAACCCCACCCACCGCACCGGCAGAAACCGAGTTTCAAGCCCCCAGCTGTCGGCCCACAAGCCGACCTCCCAGACCCTGTTTTGCTAAACACGCCCAGAATAAAACAGGCAGCTAGGACATGGGAGGGCAGGGCAGGGCCATAGGGACCACCGACAAGTTCCCCGGGGTCACAGAGGTCACCCACCCAAGGGGGGTGACCCTCACTCAGCCCGCAGCCGCCTCTGCTGAGTTCTGGAGGGACAGATGTCCACTCTCGGTGCGGACAGACCCGCTGGATTTTGCGTGGGGCACAAAAGCCAGCAGCCCCCACCCCCGCCCCCACCCCATGCCGTGTGCCTTGCAAACCCCCTCCTCCTCTCCTTTTTGTATCAGTCACATATGCACTTTTCAAAGCAGCTGAAACCTCAAGATTCTTCCTGGGGAACCTTCCCAGTTTGGGCCTCCTCGGGGATCTCACCCTGCTGTGGATCCGCAGCAAGTTCATGGACGGGCCAGCTCTGCCCAGGCCCCCGCCTGTGGGTGCTTGCGCTTCCCTGTTCACCTGCCCCCAGGTGGCTGGAAACCCTCCCACCCGCCCCTCACCTCCCCGGGGGCTGGAGAAAGGTGGGCGGCAGGCCACCTCCCTCAGGGACACGAGCTTCCAGGTGCACTCATGACCTGCCATGTGCCACCCAGACCTTGGGGACGGCCATGCGGAAGGGGGTGGTCACTCGGCCCACGCAGCCTCTCCCACCAGCTCAGGTGACTGAGAACCAGCTCCAGGCGCTATTCAGTCAGCGTTTGTCACCAACAACACCCCGGGGGTGTCACAGGAACCTGGCACTTTGGCGGCTGTGGCAGGTAAGTGTGAGCAAAGGCTTCGTGTGCGCTGGGCCGGCCCGCAGAGCCGCTCAGAGCCACCTAAGCAAGGGCCGGAAGCTTTCCTCTCAGGGGGCGCAGCTTTAAAGGGAAATCCACCAGGGCTGAGTGTGAGTCACTGAGTGACAGTGTGCTTGGGAATGTGTCAGGATTGCATGTCTGTCTGTGCGAGTGTGAGACTGTGCAGATGTGTGTGTCAGAGTACCAGCCTGAGCAACCACGTGCGCAAGTGTGTGAATGCGGAGAGTGTGGTCAGGGTGAGTCCGTGTGCAGCTGGGCGTGTGCTGTGTCCGTGTGTGAATGCACCTGCGTGTCCGTGAGGTGAGAGTGTCAGTGAGTGCGTTGGGGAGTGTTTCTCTGTGTCAGTGCGTGTGAGCGTGCACCTATGTGCGAAGGTGGCCACGTGTGTATCAGCACATGTGTGAGTGCATCGGGGAGTGTGTGTGAGAGAGTGGCTGTGCGTGTGTGCCGGTGTGAGAATGTGTGTGTATGTGTGTTCCCCTCCCCATGCCATGCCGACCCCCCTCGGGGCTGACCTGGTCTGCGCATGTCATCAGACGTCCGAGGGAACGGACCGCACTCAGGAGCGCTAATCACCGAAAAGGACTGACCCCCAGATAATAAAGCCCCAGTTTTCCATCGGGATGAAAGTGCTTTGCTGCAGAAATCAGGAACTGCTCATTAGGCTAATGGCCCCGCACGCAGCTCTGCTGGGATGCAGCTTCCCAGCACAGCCGGCCAAGGCCATGGTCACCGCGTGCAGGAATCCAGGTCACCGTGGGACTCCCCCAGGCGCACACTCAGGGCAGCTCCCCGCGCCTGCAGGGCGGTCGACGGCGGAGGGCCTCTGGCTCTCCCAGCCTCTGCGTACCTGGGCGGATGCGGTCCTCGGAGGGAGGAGACGCTGCTTCGAGCTGGTGTGCTGCCTCGGCCCAGAGGGCACCCCATCGTGGCAGGCCTAGGCCTCCTCATCCCCCCGCACCCCCGCCGCCAGGCCCCGCCAGGTGCTTCCAGGCCCCGTGCGGCGGCCAAGTGAGAGCAGCCGCCCACCAGCCCGCCAGGCGGCCCCCACCGCAATTGGAAAAGTGTCCACGCGGGAGAAGCAGCTGCACCTGGGCCTGGGCCTGGGCCTGCCGGCCCGCATGACTTCACACGCAGGGCTTTTCCCTCAGTTTTCACCCACCGTGAGCTGTCACTGGTTGCCATAGAAACCCCCTCATTTCCACGCCACCAGCCCTTTTGCAGAAAAACCAACCAACTGCAAGGGCTGGAGAGCGTGGTTTGTCTTCCTCTTCCAGTCCAGTGTCGCCCTTCCACAAGTTGGCGGCTTTGCTCGGACTCGCAAGTCGGGAGGGTGGGTGAGCACCCCTCCCCCAGCAGCCAGCCCACAGGCCCCCCCCCAGGGGCAGAGCCCCTCCCACAGCGAGGTCAGGAGCTGGTGCTGCTACCCCCAGGGCACCCCCCCCCCCTGCTGCCCTGGCCTCTTTACGGGGCCGAGGCCCCACACCCTCTGCTCTGGGGCCAGGCCCAGCGGCCCGTGTTTGCCAGCTGGGCCTTCCCGGTGTGCAGACTCAGGAGGGAGGGCTTCCTGGTCTGAGGCTGCCTTGTGACCCCATGCTGGGGGTGGGGGGACAAGTGACCTCTGTCCTCTGGTGTCCTGCCAGGCCCCCAACCATGCTATCCTCTCTGACCCTGCTCAGCACGGCGCTCGGAGGCCCCGGTCCACACCCATTTCACGATGAAGAGGTTCTTCGAGGGCAGCTCACAGCCCCGGCCGAGGGGAGGGCCCCTGGGGGAGAGGCATCCATCCCGCAAGAGGGCAGAGGAGCGCACGGCCTCTCGGAGGCCCCGCAGCTGCGGCGGCGACAGCGATGCCACTGACCACCAGGGCCGGTGAGCGGCGCACTGAACGGGCCGGGCCCCCAAACTCTGGGCACGCACAGACCCCCTACGAGCACGCCCCCACTTCACGCCCACGGGATGGCCGCGGGCGCAAAGAGGAGCACTTCCACATGGCGGGGGGTGGGGACCCGGGACTCCCACACGTGGTGGGTGGACACAGAACAACACAGCTGCTACTGAAGGACAGTCAGTCGGTGGCTCCTCAGAGGCTTGGGGACCAGCTGGCCCAGCGACTCCTCTCTGGGATGTCAGCGCAGGCTCACGCAGAACTGCGTCTCCAAGGGTCCACAGCGGCACGCCACCCGATGGGGCAATGGGAAGGACCCCAGAGCCCATCACCTCTCCGCGGTGCGGAGAGAGAAGGGGCCCGTCCTGGCCGGGGGAGGGGGGCTGACACCTGGAAACAGCACGTGGGGGGACCCGAGGCGGTCACAGAAGGCCCCATGCCCCGCGATCCCACGGCCGCGGAATGTCCAGAGTTGGTGAATCCACAGAGACAGGAAGTGGATCAGAGGTGGCCAGGGGCTGGGATCGGGAAGGAACCAGGGGTGTCTTTAGGGAGAGAGATTGTTCTGGAGTTAGAAGTGAGTATGGCTGCCCAACCTTTTGAACACGTAAAACCATGGCAGGGACACGTTTAAGAGGTGAGTTTCGGGGTGCGTTACATCTCAAGAAGCGGGTGTGTGCGAAGGTTGTGGGGAGGCTGGCCTGGGGATAGTGCAAAGGACACCCAGGCCCACGCTGGCCCCTCGGAGCCATGGCGCTCTGGGCGGGCCATTCAGCTGAGACTGCGGACTCGTCCCCACAGGACCTGCTCCCGGCTGCCCGGGTCCTCACGGAGACGGACAGGCCTCTGTGCCCCCCCCTCTGCAAGGTCCCAGCCCGCAGTCCGAAATGAAGAACAGGCGCCCCCAGCACCCTGCCCCCCACCCCCGACTGGCTCCACATGGAGAGCCATCGCTTCGTCTCACCTTATTTTCTAGTTTCTCGCTTTCCCGCACCTCTCCCTTTGCATTTTTACTGAAATCTTATTTTTCCCCAAGAACACTTTAATAAGATTCAGTGAGCTGAGATTCAATTTAATACTTTCTGTGTGTTTTCTTCACACAAAAAAATCACCGTCAAGGAGGGGTGACAAAGACCCCTCTTCCATCCTAGGTGGCACTCCCCCCCCCCCAAGGGGGCAGCTGTGTCCAGGTGCCAGGGCCCCAGGACAGTGAGAACCCGGGCTGGGCCAGAGCTCATGCAGGAGTCTGGGGTCCGCATCCCGGAGTCTCCAGGATGACCCAGGACTTCAGAGGTGCCCCGAGGTGGCCAGTTCACCCCAGCCCAGCTGGGCGGTGATAAGGACCCCACGTACAACCGCAGCACCAGACCCCTGTGCACACCCTGTCTCCGAGCTTCTGCTCTGGGGACAACAAGCCGCCGCGGGGAAGATCCTGTGTGGTGCTGAAGCTGCCCTGGGCACGGGCTGGGTGCGGTCACTCTGCTGGCCCGGGTGTCCGTCCTTCCCTCTAGACGGCGCCGGCAGGCGGGCCCTGAGGCCTTCCTGCCTTTTCAGATGCCACATGCCCCTGTGACACTAATGTCACAGAGGGGTCTCTCAGTCATGCCCGGCGGGATGTGACTTCGGGGGTGCAGGTGGCAGAGACCGAGACGCTTTCCTGGCACGTGGCTGGCTCTTGTGACCCATGCCCCTTTGGGGGTGCCCCTTCCCCCGCTGACAGGGACGTGCCTTCACCTGGGGCTCAGGGACCCGGGGGCCCCTGCTGCATCTGCCAGCACCCCCTGGGCATGACCCGGGTCCAGAGGCTTCCTGTCCCACCCTCCCGTTGGCCCGTTTGTCTAAATAAACGTGCCATGTAAGAACTTCAGACCGCAGAGACCAGAAAAGAGCAGAATGGCCGCCCTGTCCTCCCGGGGCCCCGGGGATAACTCCGGTCACCACGGTGCGCCATCCCCACCACTCATCCGTAATGAAACTCTGTGCTGTGCCTGATCTCACTGGCTTCGACCTGCCCTTGGGACCCCACCCAGGCGACCCGGGACATCTCCTCCTCACGTCCCCTTCGACCCCTCTTGACAGCGTCCGACAGATAGAACCCTCCAGAACAACGAGACGCCTCCGGCTACTGCTCTTCCCCGGAATGGGGGCCTCTCCCAGTCCTGGGCCTGAGCCTGGGAGGGCCCAAGCCCAAGTGGGCCAGGCACCATGGCTCCGGCCTGCTCCGGAGCAGGCGGGCCGACACCTGCAGAGAGGAGGGAGGGTGCTCTGGCTGTAACGTGGCTGCCCCCACGGCCGGGTCACCACAGGGGTGTGCGGGCAGAGCCTGAGCACATCCCGACGGTGCGTCCACCTCGCTGCCCCTCGGGGCTTCACCAGCCTCGCCTGGAATCTCAGGGTTCCGGGCTGGAAGGAACAGCCGGGTGGTCCAGTCCCCCCCAAAGCTGGCACCTCACCCCATTGGGACCGGAGTGGGGTTAGCAGCCTAGCCCCAGTTGGAGCCGTGGTCAAGCTCACAGGAGAGGCAGTGGGCGCGGCAAAGCCACGCCGTCCTCGGGACGGACCCTGTCCCCTGCGTCGTACGGTGACAGTGGTCTCACCCTGTACTCTCACAGCCCGGGTGACGCCAATGTGAGACCCACAAGGGCAGGGGCCTGGCTGGGCACCCAGTGAGCCGCAGGGGACCTGGACCAAAATCTAGGGTTTGGGGACTTGCGGTCCCCAGGCTGAGGACGAGGGGACCGATAATACCAGACCTGTGGGACCAGGGATGTGCGAGAAAAAGAAGAGCGAAAATAAGACCTTCCTAACTCGTAACAGGGGTGGCTCCGCCCCCCGGACAATCCCCACAGTGGACCCCCGCACTGGGCCTGGCGGGCACTCGCCCACGCCCCCTCCCCACCGTGCACAGCGGTCAGGGCCCTGCGGTCCAGGGCAGGCAGAGGACGATGACCCCGAGTCTCAGCGAGGCCTCTCCATGCACATGGGACATTTAGCCCCCGGTGCTCCTCGCCTGGGCTGACCGTGCCCGGGGGCCATGGAGCAATGTCTGGAGACACTTTTAACCATGGAGAGCCAGGGGAGGGGGCGAGGCTGCTGGAACATCCCCCAGGGCATGGGACGGCCCCCCGCAATGACTTCCCCAGCCCCGAATGTCCCCAGGGCTGCGCTCCACCAGAGGGGCTCACACACACATACGGTCTGCAGCTCCCAGGGCCTGGGGAGGTGGGAACCACCCACTTCATCCCTGAGAAAACGGGGCTCGGAGAAGCCCCACAGTGGAGTGGTGGCCCTGGGGCTCAGGGACGGCAGCCTGCCTTCCAGTCTTGGCGCTGTGTGAACCTCCGAGCCTCAGCTTCGCCACCTGCAAAATGGGGTGAACACAGGCATCCATGCCACAGGGGGTCTTGGGGACTCCACGGCGAACACTGCAGACACAGCCCCTTGCATCGCCCAAAGGTGGCCCCGGGGCCCCTCCACTCGGCTCACAGGGCCTGGCTCCTCCCCCGGGGAGCTCGGAGCCTGCGAGGCACAAGGATGCTGCCCCACAGGCCTCTCAGGTGCTGGGAGGAACCAAAGGATGGCAACGCGCGGGCGCTGGCGTCTGGTTGCCTGGGCAACGGGCCCCAGCAAGTACTCCGGAGGAGTGAGGTGCTGACAAGGGGAGGGTGGGCAGCCCGTGGGTGGGAACGTTCTCTTCCTGGGAGTGGGGCATCGCCCGGCTTCTGTGTGTCTGACGCTACCACACCTGCTGCTGCTGTGCCCGGGTCTCCGTGCCTCCCGGCAGCCCTTCCGGCGACACAGGGGGCAGGCCGTCCAGCACCCACGAAGTGCCCTCGGCCCGGCAACTGTCCCTCCAATGTCATGTCTGTGTCCTCTCTGGGCAGTGCCCAAGGTGTGGCCAGCAGTTGCCCCACCAGGTACCCTGGGCCACACCTCCAATGCCTCTCCTGCAGGTGGGGACAGAAGTCCCATGCCGGGGCCATGCCCTGTCCCTTCTCCACATCCCCCGGGGCCAAGGAGCAGACTCAGCAGAGCCCGGCATTCACGGGGCCTGGACGAGACTCCTGCTGTCTGGTACCCTCCCCCAACCAGAGGCACCTGGCAAAGACACTCAGAGGGGCCTGAAGAGGCAGCGTCGATTCGGCAGCCCCGTGGAGACTCAGCCCGGGCCTCATGTGAGAATCGCCAGGTGCGGGAGCCGGTGGCGAGACGCAGGCCCCACCTCGGAGCCACCACCTGGCCCCACTGGCACCAGGCCCGGCAGGAATTGGTTCGGAAGCTCCAGCAGGGTTGAGAGTGGAGGGACACCGCCTGTTGCTAACTGAGACCCGGTTTAGTCTGAGTCTACTTCTGTTTTTGTTTCTTTTTTAGATTATATTTATTTATTTTTAGAGAGAGGGGAAGGGGGGGAGAAAGAGGGAGAGAAGTGTCAATGTGTGGTAGCCTCTTACACGCCCCCTACTGGGGACCTGGCTCACAGCCCAGGCATGTGCCCTGACTGGGAATCGAACCGGTGACCCTTTCGTTCGCAGGCCTGCACTCAGTCCACTGAGCCACACCAGCCAGGGCTCTACATCTGTTTTTAACCAGAGACAAAGGATGGGGCAGTGGGGGGAGAAGGTCCTGCAGGCAGACATGGTGCCGGCAGACCCTTGAGAACCAGGATGCTGGGCTCCTAGAGCCCGGCCACCCCGGTGGCGGCTCCTTGCAGACCTCGGCTGCGCTCAGCCAGGGCTGGCCAGCGGCGAAGGTGCTCACGAGGAAGCCCTCCTGCAGTCACCTGAGGCAGCCAGAGCCACCGCAGGAGTACAAGTTTGCGGGAAAGTGGGGAGTGGGCACAGGCCACGTGTGCCGCCCGGGCGGGGGGAGCGGCGGACACGGTCCCCAGGCAGGTGTGCATCGGGCGCGCGGCTCCGAGTTTCCCACGCGCCGTCCCATGCTGTTCCCACGGCTCCCCTCCGAGAGCAGCGGCTGTTACTCGAGCCGAGCAGAAGAAAGAAAAGCACAAAAATAGTAGCTGCGCTCTGCTCTGCAGAGAGGTCTCAAAAACACAACTGACGCGGGCGGAGCGGGCGGAGGTGAGGCTGCAGCCACGGGGAGAGGCGGGCCCCGGGAGGCGGCGCTCCCCCCGGGCGTCCGTCGGGCGCTGCGCGCTGTCCCGCTGCCCCTCCAACGCTGGGAGACGCGTGTTCCTCCCGGAGAACGTTCGGGCGCCTCCCTGGTCGGACACAGCCCATTACGGACCTTCTGGTCCCTGAAAAGCGGACTCAGGGAGTGAATGTCACCAGCGCCCAAAGCACCCACGGAAGCCCTTGGTTCTTCACGGGAAACGTCCATGTTGGTTCTGCTGTTATTCTTCTGCTGGTATTGACGGAACTCGGTCCGCGCCGGGCGTACGGGAGCCCGCCGAGAAGGGCAGAGAGCGCCGCGAGGCAGGGGCTACCTCTGGGAGCAGGGCCACCGTGGGCTCCACAGGTTGCCAGGTCTGCCGAGACGGCAGGGGGTGATGGGGGTGGAGGGGGAGGGCAGGCTGGCCGAGAACCCCAGGGCCACCCCTCAAGAGAAGCCGGGGGGACGTGTTCCCTCCTGGGGGGGACTGCTCAGGGGGTCTCCGTGTGGCTGAAGCACCGTGGGCCCTCACACATCAGAAGGTAAACTGAGGCAGGGCAAACCAGCAGCGTGAGCGCTCAGAGCGGGCGTCACGGAGGAGGAGGAATTGCGGAGGGGTGTGGCAGGCGCACTGGTGTGGTCCGGGGTCACCATGTGGACGAAGGACACCGGGCCACTGGGTGCGAGCGGAGGGAAGGCGACCTTGATGGCCCTCAGAGCCTGTGATGGGCAGATCTCAGGTCACAGGAGGAGGGAGGGGCGGGCCCAGCCGAGCACAGTGAGGACCCAGCCCACCTCAGGGCACCTGGGGGGCTGGAGGTTCCTCAAGCAGCATCTCCACTCCCTGACCAGAACGTGTCACTGTCCTTGGTCCTTGGTCCCTGAGAATAAACGAGGCTGGGATGGAAGGGGGCCTTTGCAGGGGACCCAGGGACTCACTCGGCGGCCTGCACATGGTGCGGGGGGCTCAGAATAAGCACAGCAGGGTGGGGAGGGCAGGGTCCCCTAATGTCCCCCGTTCACAGACAGGGAGAAGCAAGCAGGACTCGGACGCAAGCAGCCATTGCCAGAGCCCATGAGATCATCCGCGCAAACCCCACGATGTAGGTCAAGTTCTATGTCACCTCCAGGGACAGAGAGTTCCTGCGCTCCTGGCAGGAGAGGACTGGCAGGGGGACAGGCTGTGCGGCCTCCCCACCTCCCCCGCCCCCATGCCCAACCCCCACCGTGGAGGAAGAGGAGCTGACGCAGGTCCCAGTGCGTTGCGTGTCGGCGGCAGGAGGCCCAGAGACGCCGCACGCACGGGGAGGGCCGGGGGGCGGGGACGGCTCACCCCAGCGCGACAGTGGCCGCGGGCGCAGTCCTGCGTCCAGCACTCACTGGCCAGCGCCCGTCTAGGTCCTCGTTCGGCCGCCCACTGACCCCACGCACGGCCTCAGAGAGGCACCCCCACTCCGTTACTCCAGTTGTAGACACGCCCACTGCCTTCATCACTGAAGAGGGGTGTGGGTGATTCTCTGGAAACTTCCCCACCTCCTGCCCCCCACCTACCACCTCCCCACCCAAACCCAGGGGTCAGGCCTGGCTGTCACCAGGACCCCACACGTTTTTGCTGAGAGAACAAACAACCGAGAAATAGTTAAGTCACTCGACTCTCAGCCCCAGTTCCTTCCCTCTGTCAGAGGCAGGAAGCGGCCGGTCTGTGGGGGGTCCCCGCTCTGGGACAGTCACACCGCCGACCCTGGGGGGCCTGACCATCAAGGGCTCCGAAGGGTTAGGACCTTGCCGCCCCTGCCCGTGGAGGGCACTGCAGCCCCAGGTGGGTGGAGCCCGAACCCCGCCCAGCCTAGGAAGACTGTGAGGGGATCAATCGCCTGGAGCCGCTCCAGGGAGGGCGTCCTGAGGCCCGCATAAGGGACCCTCTCTCATGACTGTCCCACTTCCCTCCACCTGCCCCCAACCCACAACGTTGGGGAACGAGCGAGGCTCATTCCCCTCTAGCAAGAATCACTGCTGACCGGACTTGGCAACTCGCACTTGCTCTCTGAATCCCTGGATGAAAGGAAAAGCCACGGCAGCTATCAGCAGTTGGGGCTCCTATTCCCACCTTCACCACCTCCAGGAAGTCCTCCTTGTCCCTCCTTGGGTGTCCTCAAACCCCTCCCCCCCACACCACCTCCCAGAAGCCCTCCATGACTACCCGTCCCCACCTTCCTCTCTCCCATATAGGATTTCCTCTGAAGCTCAGAACCCACCTCCAGCAGCCCACTGGCGGGCTCCCTGCCCTGCCGTGAGCTGAGTCTGGCACGCCACCAGCACCACGCTTCCCCGGAAGCTTTCTCTGCCGAAAATGGGGGAGGAGCCCAGCCCACCGACCTCCAGGGCTGGGGTGGGGAAGGCCTGGTGCACAGAATATAGAACTGAAGCCCGAGGTGGGCACTTAGCTTCATCCTTATTTAATATTAATCACGCTTTAATACTAACGTTGACTATGCATCTTAATTTTTATTTTCATGCAATCATTCCACACCCATTAGCAGCCACAGTGACAGGGGCTGCAGATCTCGGGATGAGCAGACAACGCCCCACCGTTTCCAGCCCAGCCCCGGGCTCGGATTCGGGCTCCGCTGTCACTGACCGAGCGAATGGGTGAGCCAGGAGCTGGCCGCCACGTCGGGAGACAGGAGCTGCTGGTCCTGGACGCCACTGCGCCACCGTGAGCCTCCAGGGCCGGGGCGAGTGACTGGCTGTCATTCACTCACATGCGGGACAGCCCCCGAAGGTCCCAGGTCATCACCACCTCGTCCAGAGAGGCCCTGCCAGAGGGAGCCCCGCAGCAGGAGGCTGGCTTTGCCGTCGGTCTTTATCCCTCCCGCCATGATGGCTTACGATGACAAAAGGCCGAAGAGAATCGTGTGGGACCAGGTTCGACTCCATGCCGCAAGGGCGCTGAGGGGCCCTGCAGTCCGCACGGAGGAGGAGGAGGAGGCCGGGGCAGTGGGCTCACCAGACCCTCTGATCCTGCCTCTGTCCAGTCACTGAACCTGCTCTGCCGTTTCCAGCTGCCGGAGAACGAGTTGGTGGGCCCGCGCCTCAGCATTCCCGTCCGCAAAACGGAGACGCGCCCTCCATCTCTGACGGGTCCCACGCAGCTGTCCTTGGAGGCAAGCGATGAGCCAGAGGCCCCCGGATTCTGCCCAGGGAGGGCTCTGGACCGGGAAGGCCGCAGTGTCCATGGGACACAAGTGGCAGGGGTCCCTGTAATCAGTTTGTGTTGCTCCCCTCCCGTCCTCTCCCCTCCATCCCCACCCGGGTCCTCCCGCCCTGTAGCCAGGCAGCAGCACTCAAGTGGCCCTGGCTCCGGCTCCCTGAACCCCCCCAAACAACACCCCCGCCCCAGCCCCACCACTGAGCTGCTGGCTAAGAAAGCAGGGGCTCAGCTGCTAAAGGTGGTCTGTCCCTCCCCCGCCCCTGGCTCCTCCCTCCCACTTGCCCCCTGAACTCAAACCTGCAAGTCGGACGGAGCCCCGGGCAAAGGAACGGAGAACACTTTTCCCGAAGAGGAAAATTATCCGCTGGTGAGCAGCTGCCCACCCCCGCGAACAGCTGGGACTTGTCCGCCCACACACACAGGCAGAGAGCAGCCGGCCGGCTTCTGAACCCCGGAGCTTATGTTCAGCAAGAACTGAAACCCGCTGGGGGGGAGCCCGGACACAGCCCGCCCTTCCTGGCCCGCTCTGGGCTGTCCCGCTGGCTCCGCCCCCCCGCACCTCCTTCCTCTTCCTTCAGATCCCCGCTTGCCCCCTGCCTGTCCCAGCCCCTGTCTCCCACCGATGCCTCCCGGCTGTGTGGTGTGGGGAACTCGCGTACCCTCTCGCGCCTCAGTTTCCTCATCTGTGAAACGGGAACCACGGCGCTGTGTCTGGTGCTCAGAGCAGCGCCTCAAACTGGTGGCCAAGAGGTGCTCTCGCCAGGCTGCTGCGGTCCCCTTCGTGTGCGGATGGGAAACCGAGGCAGAGAACCTGACTCACCGGTGCAAGGTCACAGGGCTGACCGGCAGTCCCCACTCAGGGGCCTTCCCGGGTGGCCTGTGGCTCCTCTGCAAATTCAGGACCCGCCATTTAGAGAGGCCGGGCTCTCTCTGCCCCGGCACGGAGCTTGGGGCTGGGTCGGGATGAGGGAGAACTCTCCTGCCCCAGCCTCTGTCTAAGCGCGTCCCTCTGCCCCTGCCGGACAGACGACGGTGGCCCCAAGTCTGGCCAGACCCCCAGCCCCCGAAACAGAGGCCATTCCCCTGCACCGTGGCCCCTGCGGGGTCTCCCAAACCCTGCCCCAGGGCGGGGTGTGGCAGACAGCCCGGCCCCGCTCAGGCAGACGCTTGGCCTCCTTCCCTAGGCCTGCGGCTGGCAGACCGGGCCGCCGACGGCGTGGCCCGGCGGACGCCCCTCTCCGCGGCAGTCTGCGGCAACTCTGCGCCCTGCCCGTGCAGGAGAAAACACGGGCTTGCGGAGGGCACCCTCGAACAGTGCACGCATTCAGCGGGCGTCGGGCTAACAGTGGGCCGTTTCACCACGCTGTCTGAGACCACACTCGGTGCTTGTCCGGTCCGGACAAAGGGGTTCTGTGTGAGCTTGGCCGTCGCGTCGAAAAACTGCACCTGTCTCCTTGATTTACTTAACTCTTCCCTTCAGGATGTGAGGCCGGTAACGGGTGCTAAAAAGCACACCATTCCAAGCAGAACTCGCTCAGAAGTTTATCTTCGCAATATTTCCACATCCACCCCAATTCCGAAGCCAAAGACCTATTACTTAGCTCGTAAATCGCGTAGGTTACAGGACACTACACCGCCACCCCGCAGAGAAATGGCCCGTTGCTGCTCCCCTGCAGCCCACAGTCCATGTGAAACCCCCCGAGAAGGACGCTGGGGCTGCAGCCGGGGCTCCTGAGCGGCGACGCCGCTTTTGACCTTCGGGTCCCCGCGGGGTGGGGACCGCGTCCTGGGTCTACTACACATGAGCACTCCCGTGCGTCCGAAACTGCAGCCGCCCTTCTCCCAGCCCACAGCTGTCTCCGCACGGCATCTGTCCCAGCTCCGGGCGGCTTTGCAAGGCGGCAAAACGGACAGCCGTGGCCTGGACGGCGGCCAGAGATGGATCCAGCAGGACCATAGCCTGAGGTCCCTGGATAGTCATTCACTCGCAAGCCAGTACTGGGACGAGTGGCAGGGGCGCCGAGGAAGGCAACGCCCTCTGACCCACGACCCGGACCTCCCCAGCCTCCGACTCCTGCAGGAGAGTCCAGTGGGGTGAGTAGAGCCCCCCCAAATTCATATCCAGAGTGTGGCCGTGTTTGGCAACAGGGTCTCTGAGGATGGAATTAAGAGGACCGAGGACATTTGGGCTGTGGGGTGTGACAGGCGATCCGTGTGTCCACCTGACTGGGCCGTGGGGCACCGGGGCATCCGGTCCAGTGAGGGTGTGTGAGAGGGGCTTGCGACAGGAGCCCCCACCTGTGGGCGGCCCTCGCCCCATCCGCTGCAGATCTGAACGGAACAAAAGGCGGACAAGGGAGCTTTCCCACCGGACTTTGAGCTGGGACATGGGTCTTCTCCAGCCTTCGGGACCCCACTGAGACATGGGCTGTGCTTGGCGGCACCAGCCCGCTGGCTTCTGGACCGGAGCTGACCCACACCTCGCCCTCCTGGGTCTCCAGCCTGCTGACCGCAGACCCCGAGACTCCTCATCCCTGTAATTGCACCATCCAGTTCCTTACTGCAAACCTCTTTCCAGTTAGTTATTTACACAGTGATGCATCATATATGCCCAAATATGTACACGTACGTAGGCTCACACAGGTGTGTGCACGGATGCTAAGATGCGGCATCCCCAACGTTTGGGGCGCACTGCCAATCCCTGGCACAGCAGTGCCGGCGGATTATGGGGTCAGCCACAGACTGCACGGCCGGGCCGCTCAGGTCGGTCCTGGCCCCATACCTCCTGGCTGTGTGTTCACGTGTGGGGGGCACACATGTGCACACACATGTACACGTGCGTGTCTTACTGGTTCCACTTCCCTGGAGAACCCTAATCCAACTGGTGTCTCCGTAAGAAGGAGAGGACACGCAGGCACAAAGACAGGACATGACCACCCAGTGACACAGGCAGGGAGCGATGCAGCAGCAAGCCAAGGACACCAGAGGCTGCCGGCAGCCACCAGGAGCTGGAAGGAGCAAGGACGGACACGTTCCGGGGCCTCCAGAGCCAGCCAGCCTGGTGGACACCTTGATTTTTGACATCCGGCCTCCAGAGCAGCGAGAGAATCGATGCCCATTGTTCCCGGTCCCCGGTTTGTGGCGGCCCCGGGAAACTGACCAGCGGGGCTGTTCATGATCCAAGGCCCCGCCCACGGGGTTCAAGACATGAGGATCATTCACTCATTTGGTTGTTCATTCGTTGTCTGTCAAATATTTATTGAGTGCCTACTCTTTGAGGGTCTGCAATTGGCTACCCTCATGGAGCTCAGTCTAAGGGGGGGAGACAGGCAGGACACGGATCAGGGACAAGGCAGAGCGGGTCAGCCCGCCAGCAGCGCTCACCAGAGAAACGGCTGCCCCGGGAAGGGGATGCGCAGCCTGTGAGACGGGGCGGGGCCTGTACGACCCGGCAGAGCGGAGCCTCGCCCAGGGTGTGGGGCCGGCGCAGAGCGGCTGCCCAGGGCCCAGCCCCCAGCCAGCAGCTTGTCCTGAACCTTCAGGACGGGTTGTGTGGTCCAGACACCTGCTGTGTGGCCTTGGGTGGGTTACTGAACCTCTCTGAGGATTGGTACTCTCAGCTGTCACGTGGGGACAATGACAGGGTCAGGTTCGCTGGACAGACGGTTGTGAGGACCAGAGGAGAGGGTTCAAGGTAGACACACCCGGCCCACGGTCCTGCCGTGTCCGCAAAAGTGAGCGGTTATGCAAACCCCCAAATGGAGCGATTTGCCACGGGGGTGGTCCGTTGCCATGGCCCCTGCCTCCCAGAGTTCACACCTCGTATACTCCGCTGCCCCAGAGCAGGAGCAGCCCCGATGTACTTCCAGGGTAGGCCTACGTAAGACCCTAACACCCATCCTGTTAGAGGGGACGCTCTCTCTGGCTGCCATGTCTTCGGCTACCATTTGCAGAGGGACGCAGGACGGAGAGCCGAGAGCCAGCAGGGACCAAGCCCTTGGTCAGGCAGCCTCCAAGGGACCACGTGCTGGAATGGCCTTGAGCTCGGGGGGTACGTCCTTCGCCAGGCCAGCCCCAGGTGGGACCCAACCCCGGCCACATGCTGACTGTCACCATGTGCCGAGCCCAGCTGAGCTGGGCCTGGGCGGGCTCCCCACCCACGGAAAGTGTGAGATCACAAATGCGTGTTGTTTCAAGGTACTGAACCTGTGGCATCTTGTTACACAGCGATAGCTCACCAATACAAACCCTGCTCATCTTTCTACACAGGCCAGACTCGCCCACGCCTGGGACAGGCTTTCCGTGCCAGGCCCTGTTGAGAGTCCCTCACAGGTACATGTGCTCCTCCATCTGGGCCCCCAGGAATCCTGTGAATTTCAGGCCACAGGCGAGATTTAGCAGAGACTCGTCACTCAACATGGCCCCCAGCGCCACTGAAAGGGACAGACAGCCCCTCACGTTTGCTGGCAGGGCTGTCCCTTCGACAAGCGGGTGTCCCGGTCTGCCCCGTGGGGGGGCTGCTGGACCGGCCACGCGCCCACCACCAGGCTGATCCACGCCCACCCAGCCCCCGTGGGGAGAGAACATCCCGCTCCCGAGAAGAACATGTTCTCCATGCCATGTGCATGTACGTTTCTGATAAAAACAGGCAAATCCGCATTCCAACCGGAACCCACCGTCACCTCCGGCCCCCTGTGGATGGGGAAAAGACACACCTCATTTTCATTGTCCACGGGAAGTGCTGAGCGGCTCTTAACGCCCTGGACATGCACACGACGCACACGCACGCACACGCATGCACACACACGTGTTTATTTTCTGCAGCTTCAAGTCACCGGCATTCAGAGCATCCAGCTGCTTCCTTATGAGGCAAACCCCCTCCTGCGAGCGGCCGAGGACTGACTTCCACGGAGTCCCGCCTGCGCAGCCCGGCTTCACGCCCACGGCGCTGCAAGCGCCGGGCTCCCGGGAGCAGGTGTCAGCTGCCGCGCTTCTAACCATTCGCTCCTTCCTGAGTCCCCTCTCCGCCCTCTGCTCCGCCCAGCAGAGGGGCCCAGGGAGGGTGGGAACCCCTCTGGCAAGAGGACAGAAGAACGGCTGGCCGGTCCCCAAAGAGGATCGTGGTTTGAACCCTCCATTTACTACAGATGAGAGCGACTGATCTCAGGGACGCCCGCCCACCCGGTTGGCTAGGGTGCCCCTCCGCAGCTTTCCGCCTCCTGTCACCCAGCTCGGGCTGACACATCACCTCTGGCAGGGAACACGCTCACCACGGGTGGCTGGAGTCACCTGCTTACCTTGAACCAGCCTCGCCAGCCACGGGCCCTCCTGCCCCTCCGGAGCCTTCTCCCCTCCTGGATGAGCAGAGCTCCGACGTGTTTGCACGCTGGCCCCACCCACGTATGGGGTCCGCACGCACTGTCCAGACGCCCACTGGGAAGGAGCTGGGCGTGCGCCGGGGCTGGGACCCAGGAGGGGCCCCTCTCTTCCGGAGCATCTGCCCCAGTGAGAGCAACCAGAGGGGCAACAAGCCGCCTGGTTGAGATGGTCCCAGGTGACTTCCATGGTGTGATGGGGCCTCAGGGGCAGGACGCCTGGGGATGCTCACGGGAACAGAGACTGTGGGGGCCGGAACACACCAGTGGAGGAAACCGTGGGGCACTGGGGCACTCCGGACTGTTGTCCAGCTTCTGGCATGTTCTCTCCACGCCTCCTGGTGGCACTGGTGCAGCCTGGCCATCTCTGCCAGGGAACAGGGGGAATGGCATGGGCATGAGCCAGGGTCTCCACAGACACTTCGGCCCGGCCCTGAGGTCTTCTGTAAGCTCAGCACCTGCTGGGTGCGGACAGGTCACCCAGCAGGGCCTCCCTCCGGTCCGTGAGGAGCCCGGCTGGACCGCGTCACACAGGCCAGCCCGGGGAAGCCAGGGGACGCAGATGCGAGCTTGTGCAGCTGCCAGTTGGAGAGGCCTTCCTTGCCTGACCCCTCCTGCCCCGGGCTTGGGAGAGGCCCAGGCGCCTGCCCACCCCCGCTGGCCAGTGTCTCGTCAGGGCGACCGCGCTGCTTCTTTTTAATGTCCGGAGCCAGGGCCACCGCATCCGCTGTCCCGCTCTTCCCAGATTCGGCGATGCAGCCACGCAGACGCTGACGTCCTTGAGCTACCCTTTTCTGTTGCCTGCCCTGTCAGCCCCTCCGGTGCCAGGTCAACGCCGAAGCCTGAGGACAGGTGGGTAGGGGACCCAGGGGTCCTCGGCCCCGTCTGCTCCGGCCCCGGACGCATGTCCAGGGGCGTCGGGGGCTGGAGTTCCTGAGGGCCCGCCTTTCTTCTCTCCCATGTGTGCGTGATTTGGAAGCCGACTTGACCACGCTCCTGAGGCAGCGCTGGCTCTCGGGTCTCCGAGGAGGGGCGGTGCGGACCTCGGGGACCTGGGGGACGGGGCGAGGGTCGGGCTCTACGCTGGCCAGCTGGGCCGGTGCTCCTCCTAAGACCGCACAGCCAGACGCTTCTCAGAGGCCAGCAGCCTTGTTTAGAATTCTTTGCCAAAGTTTGGATCCGTCGTGAATAAACTCAATTTTCACTCCCTTCACACAAATCGTCTTTTTTTGGAAAAGAAGAAGGAGAAGGAGGAGAAGGAGAAGGAGAAGGAAGAAGGAAGAAGGAAGAAGGAAGAAGGAAGAAGGAAGAAGAAGAAGAAGAAGAAGAAGAAGAAGAAGAAGAAGAAGAAGAAGAAGAAAGAAGAAAGAAGAAAGAAGAAAGAAGAAAGAAGAAAGAAGAAAGAAGAAGAAAAGGAGGAGGAGGAGGAGGAGGAAGAAGGAGGAAGACAAGCAAGCGCGTGGACGATGAGGAGATCGGAGGAGCGTGACTAACGCACAGGCTCCCAAAATTCGACCAGGAGCCAGCCCACGGGCACTGGGCCGGTGGCCATGACCATGGACTGGAAAAGGGCCTTTTGAAATGCATCAGGGGCGACGAGGAGGAGCAGCAGCGAGTGACCAAGAGTGCCGGCTGTCCCTGCCCAGGGACATGGGGTGGAGCCCTGGGCGGGCCTCCTCACCGGCCAGGTGTCTGAGTCCCCCCAAGAAAAGTGATGGCTTTGACCGGGCTGCTGGCGGCCACGTCCTGTCCGCCCCAGGGAGCCCCGCTGATTAATGGAGAAGCCACGGTCCACCTTCCCCACGCATCCACCCAGAATGCCTTTGGGGAGCATGGAACGGATTTGGCTGCACCGCAAACAGCAGTGACATCACTCGGGAGCCCCAGACCCTGGTGTGAAGCCCACAGGGTTGCAGGGTCACTGGGTCATAAAGGATTTAACCTGAGAGAAGGGTCCGGGGGTGTCTGGCCTTTGCCCTTGGCTCCTGGGGAGTGTCTCCAGGACCTGGGAACGTCCTGCCTGACAATAGTGTCATTTGTGTGTCCCTAGGGGTCTGGCCACCAAACAGCCTTACAGCATTATGGGAGGTGGGAGCTTTGGGTCACGTGCTTGACCTCCATGGAGCTGGTGGCAGAGGTCAACCTCGTGGGCAGTCAGCCCGGTGACCGAGCCCCAGTGAAAACTTAGGGCACCAAGACTCGGGTGAGCTCCCCTGCTGAGCCGTACTCCACGTGCGCGGCCAAACACTGTCCCCAAGAGAGAAGGGCGTCCTGGCCCCAAGGGGAGGGGGCGGTGGGGTCTGTGCTCCGCCCCAGCTGCCCCACCCCGGTGGATTTTAGTCCGTATCTTTTCCACGTAACAAACCCCGACTGCGCGTCTAAGGCCCTTTCTGGGTGCTGTGGGTCCTTCGGTGGGCTGCGCCTCAGCCTCAAGGTGGCCCTGGACCCTCGAACACCACAGCTGGTCTCAAAGTGCGAGTGGTGCTGGGGACCCCAAATGTCACAACTGGTGTCAGAAGGAAGGGGAGTCCTCGGAACCCCAAGGGTAGAGTTGTTGTCAGAGGCCCCTGGACCCACAAACACTGCACTTGGCATCAGGAGTGAGGGTGGCCCTGGGGACAGCTCCCACCCAATTCACAAAAGGGTGCTCTGATCGCTGGCCCTGGAGCGGGCTCAGGAGGGGTCTGGTGACCCCGCAGAGGAGGGGACAGGTTGGGCTCTGGGTCCTGCCCACTCCCTCTAGTCCTGATGCTCGGATACCTGGGCCGCAGGGCGAAGGGGACGGCGTTCTGCCGTCCGCAGGAAGATGCTGGGGACAGTGCCCGAGACGTCTCCACGGCCACATGGCGGGTGATCCACGCCCTGAGAAGAATCCGTGTTGGAAAATGCCAAATGCGGAGAAGGAAGCACAGAAGTAGGCGCATGCAGATGACCTGAGGCCTTTGTAAGCCCAGAACTTTCTGCCGGAGACCCCAAAATACGGAGGTGGGGAGGCAGAGTGGGGTGCAGCCTCCTTCCTTCACCCTGCCACCGAGCGATCAGAGCCGGCGCTCACCGAGCCAGAGTCCCGGCAGCGAGGGCCGGAGACCAGCGGCCAAGGGCCTCCGCACCCGAAAGAAGCTCCTGGTCAGGAGGCCCCAGGCGTGGCTGACGTCGGCCCCTCGCTTCGCAGCCCGCGCTCTGGTTTCCCACGGTCTGCGAACGCGCAGCGGGGTCAGCAACCTTCCCGGAAAGGCCCGGAGAGCAGTGTTTTGGGCCCCGCAGGGTGGGCGGCAGCCTCTGCACGGCCACTCAGTGCTGTCCTGGCAGCACAAAAGCAGTCACAGGCAATATGCAAATGAGTGGGTGGGGCCGGGTGCCGATAAAACTTTATTTACAGAATCAGGCAGCTGCGGGATTTGGCCCTCAAACGCTAGTTTGCAGACCCCCGGCCTAGAGCACAGCTCTGTAACCGGAAGCGTTGATCAGTGCACTCTCCAGGACCCCCACCCCCCCCGCCACCCCCTTGCTGCCCTCTGATCTCCTGACCTCTCAGTCCATTGCAAGCTGGGACCGGGGCAGCCAAGCCAAGCAATTAAAGCACCGGATACCCGGTTACCCCATCACTGCAAGGACACAGTGGAATTTTTAAGTAGAAGTGTATCCTATGCAAAGCACGGGGTGTGCTTACACCCCGGAGTGTGTGTGGTTTCAAATGAAAACACAGCTGGGCACCTCGCATCCTTTCTGCAGCGCTGCCTGGGGGCAAGGAGGTTCAACGCATCCCACAGAGACCCCGAGTTCCCTGCCCCCTGCCCCTTCCCGGAACCAGTGATGCTGCTAAAGCCTTGGGAGAGGGAGGAAGGATAAGGGGGAAAAGAAAGAGGGGAAAGAGAGTAAAAGAGAGAACGGGAGGGAGAGAGGGGGGCAGACAGAGAGAGAAGGCACAGAACGGGGGGGGAACTGGACAGTGGGATCACCTCGTGGGTGAATTCATTTGCACCAGTCACCCACCGCTGCGTAACAAATGACCCCAACTGCGGCAGCTAAGCAGCACCCAGGCATCGATCGGCTCGCCGTTCTGGGGGACCCGCTCAGGGTCACACAACCGCACTTCAAGACGCCACCAGGCTGCCCCCCATGACAGAGACGGCAGGGGAGGGCCCTCTCCTGAGCTCACAAACGCGGTTGGCAGAGTCCAGGCCCTCACAGCCGCAGGACCGAGGTCCCCACCTCCTTGGTGCGTGGCCTCTCCACCGTCAAGTATGTCACACCGTGCGTGGGTTTCGGGTGGGTTACACCCCACCCTCTGTCTGTTTAAAGGCTCCCGTGGTCGCCCTGGGCCCCCTGGCTAACCCAGGGTGGTCTTCCTGTTCCAGGATCAACTCACTAGTGACCCTGACAGCCTCTGCATGTCCCCTCGGTGCGTCAGGCGGTGTGTTCGGAGCATAACATCACGTCCTGTGAGGCCCTGGCTCTCCCCCACTGCCCCCCACATGACAGGGACACACGCCACTGGGGACCCAGCGGCGCCCTGGATGGACACGGCCCCGTCCCTGGATGTGACTTGGGAGAAGGCTGGCCTTTGCCCCGGAAACGCCTGTGCCGTGGGCTCTGGTCCCCAGTCGGCGCTGCTCCAGGACCACGAACGGGGTGGGGCAGGCATTCGGTTCCCAGACCCCGGGCCAGAAGCTCACCGTCACCTGAGAGCGCAGCGCAGGGTCCTGAACAGAAACTCACCCCACCCCGAGGTCCCGGGGCGGAGCCCGCGCAGAATCAGCCTCCATCCCCGCAGGGCCCAGGACCGAGCCCGACCGTGCGCGGCCCCCCTGTGCTCACGGCGGTGGCTGTTTCGTTTTCTCTGGATACGCCCGGAGCCCTTTTCCATCACAGTGACTTGGGTCCCAATAACCTGAGTGGCACTTGGCAGCCATCAGGTGCAGCTGTGGGAGGCCTACGTGACCCCGACGCCCTTCACCCGGTGTGGCCCTCACATGCTCCACAACAACCCCCCACGATAATCCACGCCCCCCAAGATGCCCCGGCCTCTTAGCCTGAACGCACCCCCCAGGACACGGTCCGCAAGCAGCTCTGCGGGTCTCAAACCAGCCGGGCAGACCTGGGACAGGGATGAGGGTCCCATGAGGACTCCCCACCCCCTCGGGAAGCACAGGGCTGGTGACAGAGCTGTCCCCACAGGGCGTGAGCGGACCTGGGGTCCCATTCCCAGGAAAACAGACTCCAACAGCTTCCCTGGGAAACCCCGTGTCCCACTCTCCCCGTCTCCCGGTGACCCAGGGGTCTCGTCTTGTTCGCGCTCCAGATTCACACGAGCAGGACAAGTAACAGCCAACATCTTTCAGATGAGAAGCAAGCTAATGAGGTTCCCACGTCATCCGTCCCTGTCCCTTGGTGATCGGAGGGGACGGCAGCGGCACAGGTTGGGAGGGGCATGTGGAGAAGGACGGGAAGACTGGAGAGGCCTCTCTCCTCCACCTCCCCGGGGCGCCGGGAAATCGGCAGCGGCGCAGCGCCCGCCGCCCACGCTGGTTGGGTGGGGTACGGGGGGCGGGGGGCTGCTTTGGTTACTTTACGAGGACCGTCATCCTGTCCACAGAGCCATTGCCATTATTGTACCTTGCACCGCAGCTTTTTTGGTGAAAGGAGCCAAATCACCGGCGTCTCCTCACGGCCAGGAAGCATGGTGGAGACAGCGCCAGGGACAGGGCGTGGCCAGAGTCCGTGTCGCCAGCAACTGGCAGCTCCACGGAGAAGTGATGGAGGGTAAGGTCCAGGATATTTTCTCAAATGACTCTCAGGCCAGGTCGCCCCTTAAAACATGTTTTCCCAAAACTTAAATCCCCGGCATCCACTTGGTTTGTCTTGGGCTTGGCCTCTTCTCCAAAAAAGAGGGGACCAAAGATCATTCTGGAAAACTGTGCCTGCTCACTCGGGTGTGCACCAGCTCTCCCCGGTTTTTCCACCACATGGCCTGGCGGGTTCTAGGGGAGGAAAGTGCAGCTGGGTGAGGCTGGGCTGTGCGGCTTCTGCCCGGTGGCAGCTCGGGGACACGTGCAGGACAGCAGTGTCCCGGGAGCCGGCAGGCGTCATGCTTCTGTGCCAACAGGATGTGGCCCTCAGTGAACAGCCGTGGCTCAACAAGCAGGTCGTCGCCGGGGAAGCTCCCGGGTCACCGCACGTGGCTGGGTCCCAGGTTACCGCGGGGTCAGGGTCGGGGTCGGGGCTGGAATCTCCCTAAAAGGACACTTCTCTGCTCAGGCAGCTTCCCACAGACCTTGCTGCCCCGCTCCGGGGGCCAGGGGGAGGGGACGCAGAAGTCTCTGAGAGCAAGGCCCTTCCCGGGGCCGGTGCTTTAATCCACTGCCCGATGGCCGCCGAGGCGTGCCCTGGAGAAAGGTTGACTTCGTGTTGTGGAAATCCCACCTCAATGAAATCATTTCTAAAGTGTTTGCGGAGACAGGGGTCCCTCTTATGAAATCCAAATGTGCCTTGTGGCCACTGACATGAATGCTACCAGCCTGTGACTCAGTGGGACTCCGGAGTTCTTATAGGAGAGAGGGCTCACGATGTCGGGGGCGGGGGGGGGCTGGCGGGCTGAGGTGGGGCCGGTGTGAAGCCCACCGATGCCAGCAGTCTCCGGCTGCCGTGAACTTCAGTCTCTCACTGGAAACAAATGAGGGGTCGTAAAAGGCAGGGTGAGCCCGGAGAAGCCTGGCCACCGTCCCGGCGGGGCTGCTGGCCCAGGACTCAAACGACCTGGGGGAAGGAAAGGGTGGCCCCCACACTCTCCGGGTGTGCCCCCCCACCCAGGGCTGCGGCTGGGTGGTGGCCCTGCCCGACTCTGGGCAGGTCCCGCGGGGAGTCCTTGGGCGGCACGTGCTGCTGACTCTGCATCCCCTTACACAGATTGCTTAACTTGCCCTGCCTCAGTTTACCCATCTGTGAAATAAGGCTAATGATATTTCCTGACCTTGGAGGGCTGTTGAGAGAGTTTGTTAATTAGAGTTTCTGAACCGCTTGACGGATGATGGATGAAGGGGCCAAACTTACTAATTGGTGATTTCCAAGCCCACTGATGCCTTACACCCGCCCCCCACGACACACATACAGACACGCACACATGCTCACACTCACACGCTCCACACACAGAGACACATGTGCACACAGACACCCCCCAATACACACCTACACGTACACAGTCCACACACACCTGTACATACCCCCACACGGACACACACACACACAGACACACACACAACGTGCACCTCCACACACACCCACACACGCCCCACACATGCAGACACCTGGGCACACACAAGGGGCAGCTCTCTTTCTAGGCGACCGTGAGCCGGGGGCTCCCAGCCCCCCCGACACGGCGGCTCAGGAGGCAGCCACCCCGGTGCCGCCATCAGGAGAGCACAGAGCTGCTCCCCACAGGCTTCCGCTCCTCGGCATCTGCACGGTGGCTCCATGCTGCTGGGTCGCCACCGCGCCCCTGGGGGGCCCTTCCCAAAAGGTAAACGGGTCGTGTGGGCAGGTAAGGAGCATCGTCTGAGTGGGGGTGGGTTCCCCTAAGGGGGAGGGTGGGGAGTCAGGGAACTGGGGGCGGGGAGGGGCTCCGGGAAGGGAAGGTGCAGAAAGGGGGCAGAGGGCAAGGCGGGGTGAGTTGCGTGCTGCGCCCTGCGGTCCTGGGGCCAGCGTCCCCCGGGGGGGCGCTTGTGGGCGAAAGCAGAGCAGGCACCTGGCCGCTGACCGCAGCCCCGCCCCGAGCTCCTCCCCACCTGGGGTTTCCCGCCCAGAGCTCTGGCCCCGGTTTTCTGATCACCCTCCTCCGGGCTCAGGGCCCCGAGTGACTGCCTGACCTGCCAGGTCACAGGCTCTGCCCAGGGCGACTCCCCAAGCCCGCTGGCTCCCCTGCCTCAGCGGCCCCTCTGTTCCCACCTCCCTCCCCTGCCTGCCCTCCCTCTCGCAGAAAGTCCCTCTCGGCCACAGGGGTGGCGTGTTAACGAAGGTAACACGGGTAGTTCCTTCCCCTTGCCTCTGTAAGCCTCTCCGGACCATGGGGGCTTGGCTCCATGAGGGGGCATTCTCATTCGGTCCCGGCGACCGCCGGTCCTGGAGGGCGGGCACGGGACTCAAGGCAAAGCCGAGAGACTGTAGTTAGATGCTGAGCGGAAGCTCATCGGAGCCAAGGCGGGGGGAGGGAGGGGTTGCCTAAGGGGACGGACACAGGCGTGGACTTGACCGCCCCATCTCCAAACCACCGGCCCCGCCCAGCACCCTCCTCTACCCGAGGACGACGTTCCCGACCTGCTGCAGCAGGAGGGCCCGGCAGCCACCCAAGGGTGCATTCCTTCCTCTGTGGCTGTCCTTGGCCTGTCCTACGTACGGGGCTGCGCACACCTGGAGGTCGGGAATGCCCCTGTCACCTCCGTGTCCTGGGCTCCCGGCTGCGCTCCACTCGAGGCCAGGCGGGGAGGTCGGCCCGCGTGCTGGGCGCAGTCCCTGGTTGCGCCACCTTCCGGGCCGGTGGGCGTGGTGCCCCTCAAACACACCCCACCCCCACTGGTCTCTGGACCTGGGAGAGCAGGATAAACAAAGCAGAGGGCAGCCCCTGGGCCGGCCGTGGGACCCACTCCTCCTCTCTGCGCCTCCCTGGGAAAGGACGCCATCACCTGCCTGCATCACAGGGACGTCGTGGGGGTGAGCCAAGATGTATCGAGCGCGTACAACAGAGCTGGTCTGTAGCGAGCACTGATGTCACCTGGGGGCCTCCGCGGAGGTGGAGGTGGAGGTGAGCCGCCCACGACTATGGACAAGCCCGGCCTTCGGTCCTCCTGGGGGGATGAATGGGCACCGGGGACACGTGGGCAGGCCCTCCCAGCCCATGCCCAGAGCAGAGAGGACCAGCCACCTTCGCACACTTGTGCCTCTCTGAGCCTCAAGGAGAGCTCAGAGTCCTTCTCAACACAGAGCTCAGCCACCAAAGAAGCAGGCATGGGCCTCAGGGTGGAGACCTCGTCCCTGTCCCTGGTCCAGGGAGCACCTGCTCAGGACGCCAGCTGACGGGTCAGCATCTGAGGCCAAGACCCTCCAGGGCCGGGTGGGCCAGGACTCAAGGTCCACATGCACAGAGCTCACCCGGGAAGGCTGCACCCGCTTCCGGAAGCCTCCTGGCTCCCTGCGGAATGGTCCCCACCTTGGAGCGCCTCAGCAGGTGGAGGAACCCGCGGCTCGGGAGCTGCGGCGTCTAGGACACAGCGCAACCTCTTCCCCAGGGAAGCTTCCGCCGAGCACTGCCCTGCACTCCTGGACCCCTCACAGCCTCCTCTAAATCGACGCCCTAAAACCCTTTGCTATGATTTGTTCCAGGAAGGTGGCCATCCCTGGCCACTGTCCCATGGAAGGGAACACTCGACCTGACATCAGCATGCCTGCCCAGCCGTGGCACGTCCAGAAAGGGGCGCCTGCCGCTCAGGGAGAAAGGAACGAGGGGCAACACCGATGGTCCTCGAGGCCAGGGCGCCCAGCGAGGCGAGCCGGACAAAAACAACAGCATCACACACAGTTCACAGCAGACGCCCAGGGACACCAGTCTACGAGACAGGAGCCAGCCCGGCGGCCACAGGAGGCGGGGGGCGGGAACGAGGCCTGACTGTGGGCTGGCTGGTAGCACGAGGGGCCTCACCGGGGTGGTGGGAGCATCCCACATGCGGGCTACGGGATGGCCACACGCAGGGTGAACTCATGAAGGCCCCATGAAGGGCACCCTGGAAACGGGTGGGCGCCGTGGGCGGCAGAGCCCACCCCAGGGAACACGCCCTCATGCACGCACGGCGGGTGGCCCGTCACCTGGAGGTCGGACCCACCCGGGCTCTGCACTGGGCCCTCGCTCATCCCCGCGGCTCGACTTCGCGAAGCTCCCAGGAGGGCCTCCTCGGAAGCAGTGACACATTTATTTTTAATTACGAGCTGGGTTGAATAACAGTATCCGTGTCACGGCGACGTTGTCATCCCGTCGTGACACTTCGTTCATTCTTGGCTGCAAAAGCATCTCTCCTGTCGCCCGCCCGCCCGCCTCTCACCTGGAGCTGCAGGTGCCCGGCCCGCACGGCGCTGGCGTCACGGCAGCTGGGCCCAGCGAGTGGGGCTGGGTCTGCTTGTGTTTTGCTCTGATTTTCCCCGAAGGGCCGTGCGTGACCGAGGGAGTGAGAAGCAAATTTTACGGAGAAGGAAGGAGCCGCGCAGGACGGCGAAAACGGTATGAATGGACCCCGTGGCCCATGAAACCGGGGTTCAAATCCCAGCTCTCCCACTGGCTAGCTGTGTGACCTTGGACAAATCACCTAACCTCTCTGAGCCTCACATCCTCCTCGGTAACATCCAAGGACACAACACCCTCCTCACAGGGTTGCCACGAAGACCCCAAGGACGGACTGAGACAGCGTGCACTGGTTGGGTGGCTCAGCGCAAAGCCTGGGTTCCGGGAAGGTCTGGCGGCCTCCCACGCCCCTCGGCTGGGCGGGGAAAGACGGAGAAGTAATGGGTCTCCTGCCCAGGCACTCAGACGCTCAGAGCCGGCTGGCTCCCTCACAGAGCTCCTCCCCTGCCCGCCCCAGGGTCATTCCTCCAGCGTTCCCCCGAGGTGCGTGCCTGCGGACACGCCCACCCACGACGCCTGCACACTCCGCCATCACAAAGACCTGAAGTGACAGCAGCAAAGCCACACGCACCGGCTGGTCTGCCTCACAGCCGCGAGTCCCCTGCCCTCCTGATCCGGAGCCGAGAAACCCGCTGCTTCTGCGCTCGACTTCACCTCCCCGGGGCGTGGACCTGAGGCCCCTCCGCGCGCACAGGGGCAGGAAAGTGGAGCTGGCCCCGCGCAGGCTGCCCCACTTCCGGAGCTGACCTGGTTTACGTGCGGCCCCGGGCAGCCTTCTTACCCAGCAAGCACGCGCCGGTCATTCATCACTGTCAGCGGCGACCGGCCTCAGCCATCGGCCACCACACGGGCCTCTGCTGCTGTGCGTGGCGTCCTGAAAACCGGGGCAGAATCCCTCCACGGCAAACTTCGCCACCGGGCAACTGTGCCACCCCTCCCCCCACTTCCACATCGCCCGTAACTGCTGTTATGTCCAAGGGCAGGGTCCCAAAGAGGTCGCACACGCACGCCCCAAACAGACAACCAACCGGGTGCCGATCTCTGGCAGAGGACTGGAGGGTGTCTGTCTCTTTAATCAGACTGTTTATTTGTCGGGTCGTCGTGGACGCACAACAGCTGTGAGGTGTCACAGAGCCGAGTCCCACCGGCACCTTCCCCCGTTCCCCAGCGGTGGCATCTGCTGCGCGGTGTGAAGGCACCACCATCGTGTCCCACCACCGACCCCGGTGGGCAGCCGGCGTGTCCCACCTGTGACCTCTACGAACAAGGCTGCCGTGAACACGTGTGTGCTGGTCCGTGTGAAGACACACGCTTTTCGCCCCTGGCCTCGGCGCCCACGAGGGAAAGGCTCCCCCTGCAGGGCGGTGGCCCTTCTCATGCCGGAGGAAATCGCCGACCTGCTTTCCAGACCGGCTGTGACGCGTCCCCGCTGCCAACCCAGCGGGGGCAGCCCCTCGGCGTCCTCGCCAGCATGGGGTCCCTGCCATGTTTTATCTCAGCGCCCCCCCCACCCCGGGTGGGGGGAGCGGTGGCTGGCTGTGGGCTGCCGTGGCGTTTCTCGGATAGTGAGGTTGGGCACGTCCCCACACGCTGTTTTTCCGTCTCAATATCCTCCTTGGTGAGATGTTTCTTCGAGGCTTTTGCCTGTTTCTAACTAGATTGTTTGATTTTTTTTTTTTTTCAAGCGAATTAGGAGGGTTTATTTCCTAGTTTTTGCTACTGAGGTTTGAGAGAGCTGGTGTGATGTAAAGACCACTCCTCTGTCAGGCCGGTGGTCCGTGATCCTTCTGTGCCACCAGGAGCGGATCTGCTGGTCCTCTTAAGAAGACAGAGTCTCCCGAAGAGCAAATTTTAAATTGTTCACGGGGTCCAGTTTACCAGTCCTTTGTCCTTTTAAGGAATGGGGGTTCTGCCAAGTGGAAGAGCCCCGCCTGGCCCTGTATCTTGCACACGCTCCCCTTAGTTTTCCCTCAAAGCTGTATAGTTTTACGTTGTACACTGAGTTCTGTCACGCCTGTGAGCCCATTCTGTGCGAGGGCGAGACTTGCCCTGAGCCGTCCGGGCGTGTCCGTGGGAGACTGTCTCCGGGTGCTCCGCTCGGCTTCCTCGACCTGCGGCCCCTGCCCCACGCCGGCACCCCGCTGTCTGCGGCACGGAGCGATGGAAGAAGCTCGGACTGGTTCCTCGCGCTTTATTATTCTGTTTCCAGGCGGTTGTAGCCATGCCGGTTTCCTCTCGTGCGTATTTTAGAATAATCGTACCTGCAGGTACAAATATCTTGCTGAGATTTCAGGAGCTGCGTTAAACCACGGCGTCAGCATGAGGGGACTGACCTCGTCACGCTGTTGGACCCTCCGGTCCGGGACCAGGACGCCCTCCCGTGCACGCAGCCCCACCCCTCCCTCTGCGGCTGCGCGCTCCCCGCGCACGAGTGGTTGGCATAATGCTTTGTTAAACTCACACCAAAATATTTCCTTTCTGAGTCACTGTCAATGGCACTGTATTTTTAATTTCGGCGCCTGAGTGTTCATTGCAAGGAGAGACAGAAAATGAACCACAATTCATCCTTGCACGTTTGTCTTGTACCCCACAACGCTGCTGAACTCCCTAACTGCTTCGAGAGTGTTTCATCGATCACAAGAGACTTCCTTTGCAGATGGTCATCTCTCTGTAGCAGCAAACACAGTTCCACTTCTTCCTTTCCGTTTGCCTTTATTTCCTCTCCTTCCTGTGCCATGCTGGCCAGAGCTTCCGGCACCACCGGGGCAGGGTGAGCAAAACTCCCTTGACTTGCTCCTGATCTCAGGGCAAAGCCTCCAGGGTCCCAACAGGAGGCATGAAGCTAGTCGGAGGCTTTTGTAGGTGTCTTTCCCCGCGCGGACGAAGTGCCCCTCTATCCCAACATTCCCGAGAGTCCTGTCATGGATGGGTGTTGAACTTGTCAAATGCAGACAATCGTACGATTCTTCTCCCTGAGCCTTTCCGCGTGACAGTTGCGTTAACTGATTTTCCAGTATTGAACCATCCTTGCATCCGTGGAACAACCCCATTCGGTCGTGGCAGATACGTTTCCATACAGCTGACTTGTATTTGCTGATATTTTGTTAAAGATTTTTTTTCGGGGGTCCATTTTCCCCTGCATCATGGATCCCTAGTTTTCTTTTCGGGGACTGCCCATGTGTGCCTTTCACAGCAGGACAATATCGGTGTCAGGAAGTGATTGGAGAGTGTCACCTTTGGACAGCGCTTTCCTGCTGCCAGGACCCCCCCCCCCCCGGGGCCCTCCCATCCTCCAACCTGAGCCAGGGGGCCTCCAGGAAACAGCAGGAGAATGCCCCACAGGGCCCCCCCCCCAACTCCCGCACCTGTGCAGTGCTGGGGAGCAGCCCATCGGCCTTGCAGCCAGGCGCCCCCCGCCCAACGCCGCCAACACACCCGCCCACCCGCAGCCAGGTTCCGACTCAATCCTGTGAGCACAGCGACTTGCCTCTGGAGGGGACGCCTGTTCTCAAAACTGGTCTCTTCTCCTGCAGTTGGAGGTCCTGGCTCCCGCGGGCCCCCAGACTCCCCGACACACACCACCCTCACAGCACACACATCACACACACACCCGCACACACCCAGCAGACACACCCCTTCCCCACATCTGCACACCCCCCCCACACATGTTCCAACACACACACACCTGTTTCTGGACCAGTGTTCCTAAAAGTGCTCGTTCGAACCAGGCCCTGGCGATTCCCGGTCCCTCGTGCCCCCTGGGGCCCGAGGCGGCTGGGGCTGTCGGTGGGGGGGACGGGTGCTGGGGTGCAGGGGAGCGAGGGAAGGCCCTGCCCTTGGCAGGCCCTGTGAACGTGCACCCCAGAGGGGCCGCGGGGTGCCTGTCACCCAGGTGTGCTCGCCTGGGCACCGAGGACCATGCTGGACACCTTCGCCCAGGGCAGCACCCCCTGCCGGCAGGTGGTCCGGCCCATCCTGCTCTTGCACTTGCTGGCCTTACCTCCCCTCACCTGATGCCCTGCCTCCGACACCTGTGTTAGAAGGGACAAGGCTCTGTCCCTCTGCCTTGGTCCCCAAATCACTGTGTGACAAACCAGCATGGGATGCGCCCCTACAGGTCTACCCGTTGTGCCTCCCTCGAGACTCTGGGACCTTGAAAAGGCAGCGGCTGCCCCCACCTGGCCCCCCGTGCTGCCTCAGGTGCTGGCCGGGCCCTGGGTGGATGTCCAATGTTGAATGAGGAGGGCCGGGACCAGGCCGCCCTCCCGGGAGCCCAGGCCGGTGGAGGGCGCTGCCCAAGGCAGGCTATGTCGGGGGCGCAGGCTTGACCACACTGGCCGCCCCCACGCCAGCGTCCACAGGACAGTGCCCAGCACAGCAGCCGTGAGCCCCGTGGGCTCCAGAGCACCCCAAGGTGTCCCTGAGAGAATGGACTGTGCCCCTGATTTCAAGGACCTGGCACAGGGTAAGAACATACACTTCATACTCATCAGCCTTGCCTCATATTGATCCCACATTGAAATTGGGAACATGTGGTCTGTATTGGGCTAAACCAAAGATCTCATTAAAGTTGATCTCACCTCTTTCTTTCTGTTAACGGGGCTACTGGAAAATATCAAACTATGAATGTATCCTATTTGTGTCGGACAGCACCGGTCTCCACCCTGATAAAAGGAGCTTTGTCCCCCTCGAGCTCCCCTCCACATGGGCCCAAACCTGCCCATCTCCAGTCCGCCTGGCGTCTGCTCGCGCTCGGGAGCTCTCAAGAAGGGAAGCGAATTGGAAGTGCGTGTGCAGTGAGTGACGGCCGAGAACAGGGCATTTGCTCTCCCGCCTGTCACCAACCTCCCTCAGCATCTGCCCACCCGCAGCCTCTTGCACCACCCGGAACCTTCTCCCTCCGACGATCCAGTTCTGTCTCTAGTCACACACTTCCTAGTCCCCACCGGGTGTGCACACTCCCTCCGTCCCCGAGGCAGCCGCGCGAAGGGACGGCCGCAGCCTCCCTGGAAGGCTAGTCAGCTTGCCTCCTGCCCCCAGGGCCCCCTGCCAAGTCTCCCTGCTCCCCCTGGATGGCACCTTTGCCCCCCATCCCGCCGCCAGACCGGTGCCACCTGCCTCCATGTCCTCTCCCCATCTGCACCCGCCCTTCCTCCACGACACTTAAAAATGGGGTGTTCTAGCTCCTACTGAACTGATTATGGCTAAAAGAGTTCCACGGCATGTTTCCTGAACATGTCTGCCTCCCAGTTATAACTCGACTCAAGCCAAAGGAATGAATCTCTAATGGTGGAATTGTGAGTCCCCATAGGCGAGGCTAAAGAAGAGATATATCTGTCTGAGTCAGAACAGGGCCTACCCTGAAGACTGGCCTTGGCTGAGCATTCCTTTCCCAGCTCTCAGTGTGACGTCAGGGATGAGTGACCACAAGGACAAGCCTCAGCACGTCAAGGGCACTGTGCCATGCGGACACAGGCACTCTCCACAGACATCTCCTGAGTGCCCCCTATGCACCAGCCGCTCTTCCCAGGAGTCGGTGAAGAACGGGACACAGGCCCCACCCAGAGGCCGGCGCTCCAGTCCACTGCAAAGTGGACACACTGCCAGCTACCAGGTCCTGGCCCTGCTGCCACGCTGTCCCCTCTAGAAGCTCTTGAGGTCACACACAGCCAAGCCTGGCTCTCCCCAGCAGCCGCACCGCCCAGGCAACTGCCCACTCGGGGCTGGAAACGACAGGAAGGCAGAGAGGCAGCGGCCTTGCCAGGACAGCCCTCCTTGGCTGGCCACCGGGAGAAAGTGCCACAATTGGCGGAAGTCCCAGTAAGTGGACCGAACAAGCAGAGGGAATGGCGGGCTGGGGAGGGCGCAGCGCAGATGGACCCGGCATGGCTGCCACGGATCCGTCTCTGGGTGGCAGGGGATAAAACATGAAGGGACACAGTGCGGGCATTGAGTGGGGCTGCAAACGCAAGCCCTGCCCCGCCCCTCCCCCACCCCTGTGGGTCCACTGGCAGGACCCTGTCCTTGGCTAACACATCGGCCCCCCACTCCCGGTTCTGTTTGGGTCGCAGAGGAGACACGTATCGACTTCGAAGACCCCACAGGCGAATGGTGGGCTTCTGGCCTCTCACGGTCCCCGGGGCACTTTCGAAAGCGAGGGAATCTGGAGCTCAGCACGGCGCCGTTAACTCGGCCGGCCCAGAGGCTGCTGGGAGGTGACTGGACAGCTGCCCTGGCCCCCAGCAACGGCAGGGGACAGAGTCCTCACGGCGCTCTCCCAGAAGGGCCTTTGGGGCTGATGTGGAAGCACCATCCTGTTCCTGGTTGGCTGCTGGGGTGCAGAGAGTTGCCCCCAACCACGGGCTGGAGCGGCGAGGCCTCAGGAGGCAGATCCGATCCAGTCCGGACGTCGATGGACAGCCAGGTCGCCAGGGCCCCCACCGAGGGCCCCCGGGGCTCTGGCAGGCACCCCGCAGCCTCTGACTTTCTATGAACCGAGGGTTGGTCTGAGTTACATAACCGCCACTCCCCACCCGGCGGCCTCCTGACTCCCCGGCTCTGCGGTTCCCGGAAGGGGTCTCAGGAAGAGCGAGTCCGCTGGCTGCATGGTCTGTGGGCTCCAGGGAGGCCCCGCCCCCGCCCCGGTCCCCACCCCCTGGGTCTGATTGGCATCGGGCAGGAGAAACCCTCTCGAGCCAGACTTCAAACACAAAAATCTAGATCAAGGATATATTTGGCTTTCCAAGCTAATCTGCACATCAGCTTGGTCTCCACTGACTTGTAACCCTTTGAAGAAAACTGGGCAGCTATGCATGGAAGGCAGGTGACGCTTACGTAACCCCAGACAGAAGCCCCAGGGTTCTGGAAGGCTCCGAAGGGCCGTGCCAGCCGGTCGGGTTGGGGCCCGGCATCTACCCACTTCACCATGACCCGGAGGGGCCACCTCACCCAAGTGCCCAGGCACCCAGGGGCCTGCCCACCAAGAGTCCAAGGACTCACCCCAGCCCACTTCTGCCGAACACCTTGAAGGTGCCCGGGCCAGTGGATGGGGGGCGACGAGGCCAGCGTGGGGTGCTGCTGCTCCACACCATCCAGGTGACCCCGGCCAGGAAGAGGCACCAGCAGTGGGAAAGCAAGCTGACCCCTCTCCAGGGGCCAGAGGACGGACAGACGTCTCAGGGAGGCCTGGGGCTGTCCAAGCTGCTGGCCCTGCTCCTTGCTTATCACCTTCCTGGATGCCCAGACGGAAAGAAAGCAGGTGATCGCAATAAATCAACAGAAGGGACAGACTGGGAGGAGCCTGCCACTCCCTCCTGCACTTGGACGGTGGACCCCCCGGGGGGTAGGGAGTGCTTGAGGGTAAGGGGCGTGCCCATGTGGGGGAAAGATCTGAGCTGCCTCCTAAAATGGCGATGCGTTCCAGCGTCATTGTCCCTGATAAGAATCCCAGCCACGACGCCCCGTGGATCCCAGCTGCAAACACGGGCGTGGGCAGGACTCGCTGGAAGGCCGTGTGTGTGTGTGTGTGTGTGTGTGCGCATGTGTGGACAGAGCGTCTGACCGTCCTCCAAGGCCGCTGGAGGACTCCACAGGCAGGCTGCTGACAGCCCGACCCACCGGGGCTCCCTGCGGCGGCGAGGCTCCAAGGTGGCACCGCGTGCTCAGGGAACTGCGAAGTGCCCGGTGAGGGAGAAGTGTGTGACGTCACACTGCCATACCCCCACCCCCACCACAGCGGCATCCCAGGGCCTCCCAGACGGAAGGGGTCACAGAGCCTGAGGGGGGAAGAGACACAGCAATGCCAGCAATGCCAGGGGACAGGACGAAGCAGCCACTTTGGCTGGGCGGTGAACTCCTGAGGACAAAAGCCTGGCACTCGCCGGGCCCCTGACAAGCAGCGAAGGTGCTCACCACGGAGCCTCACTTGGAACCGGGCCGCTGCTGAGTAAGCAGCCCCCGCAGCTGCCCCCGGTGCGCACGGAGGTCGGCCTCCGTCCAGGCAGCTGGGCTCGCTGCTGGCCGCTGCTGGCTGCCTTCTGGGGCCACCTGGACCCGTGCTGTGGCAGGGTCTTCTGAGTTTTGCTGCAACTCCTCCCCCGCCTCCCCCGAAAAGGCATTCAAAACAGCTCAAAAAGCCCCTGGTCCGTTTCCCCTCCCAGGAAGGAGAGGCTCCCTGCAGAGCTCCCCTCAAAAGCAGAAGCAAAACGCCAAGCCCAGGCGGTGACCCGGAAACCGGAGCTGAGAGCCTCTCACTCAGCTGACACCAGAATCACCCTCCTCTGTTGCCTGGACTGCGGGTCCGACGTCCGCCTGTCACAGCCAGGCTCCAAGCAAGGCAGCGGGGGGCCGGGTGCCCACCTGAGAGCCCGGGACCCAGCAAAGGTGACAGGCCGACTCCAAGGCAGAAGCGCCTTTCGGGTCTGGAGCCAGCCATCCCTGGCTCTCGGGCAGCCAGAGTGGCAGCCGGCGTGAGGCAGGGCACGTGGACCCTCGGCACGGCCTGTCTGCCGGCCCCAGGGACGGCTCTCACTCATGACAGGGCTCTCTCCCGTCAGCCTCTCACACAGGTGACAGCTGGTCCCCCGAGACCCACTCACAGAAAATCTCTTGTGCTAACAGTGAAGGGAGGAAAAAAAAAACAAAAACAAAAGGTCAAACTTCAAAAATCAGCAACAGAACTATTTCCTAAAGCAAAACCCCAAGAAGAGCTCGCTTGGGGATGCTTTAGGGGAACTGTGCTCGGGAATTCTGGACCAACAGAGAGCTTTCCTCCGTGATATTTACTCTCCTCTTCTCGAAATGTACTGATCTCTCCATCTAGCAACTTAGTAATAATAAATAAAAAAAAATGTCGGTTCAAATAACTTGCAGGTGGTCAAAGCAATCAAGTGCCAGACAGCGGTGCTCGGAGGTCTGGCGGGGTCGGCCAGGTCTCCCCAGGGCCCGGGGCTCCGGCTGAGACCCGAAGGCAGAGGGCAGGGTGCGGGATGGGTCGCCGGCACAGCCTCCTCCTGCTCCATTTTGCCTGCGCCCAGTACCATTTTAGTCCACGCACACGAACGGATTCAGGCCGAGCCGCTGCCCAACACCAGCCGCCTCGCCGTTAACCTTTCCAAGCCCATGCCGGCCAACAAGACCCCGCCTCGCGGAGAAGGGAAGCCGCGTTCCAGAAGAAGGCCCGGGATAACATTTGACAATTCTCGCTGCCTGTCGTCAACAGTCTTTTACCCCGAGTGGGGAATCGTCTCCTGTATCGAGGAGAGCTAGAAAACGCGGGCGAGCGCCGTCCCCTTTCGGTTTCTCAAAATCAGGACGCGCACTCGGTCCTCCCGGGGGCTCGTTCCCCCGGCTCTGACCGGCTGGCGGCGGGGGCGGCTCGGGCGGCCGCCCCGCCTGCCTCCCCAACGCGGGAGCGCAGTGCATCCCAGTGGACGGACTCAGGAACCGCACGCCGGCTCTCGCCGCCTCCGCCTGCGTCCTCTCGGCTCTCGCTGGCAACCTGGGACCCAACGCACCAGCTCCGCGGAGCCCCCAGCAGGAGGGCGAGGGTTCGGAGGCGGCCTGCCCCGCCGGGGGGACAGCGGTGCCATGCTCAGCTCTCCGCGGCCCGAGCAGGGGTTGAAGCCCGAGCGCCCACGCAGGCGGGCAAAGTTTGCGAAAAGGGGGCTTCTTGGGCACCCCCCACCGCGGGCTCGAAGCCCCATTCCAGCTCGCCCTGGAGTCCGAGACACAGACAAGCCCCGAGCGCTCCCACGGGTGTTTCAGGACGTGGCTGGGGGGGGGGCGGGTGCCCGCTCGAGTTCCCCTAGAACCCCAGCATCTCGCGCCCCAGCTGCCAGCCAGCTGTGCGCCCCCATGGAGCCCAGAGGTCACCGACAAACAGCTGGGTAGGCAGCTGGAAGCCCAGGAGGCCCCTGCTCAGCCCTGGAGCCCAGAGAAAGACGAAACACGGGCTTGGAGGCTGTTTGCTTTTGTTTTCCCCCAACTCCGCCTGCCGAGCTCTCCCCCGGAGCGGGGAGCTCTGGCTTTCCCCGGCAGCCCCAGCCCCCGCCCTGGGTCCACGGCCCGCCGCTCCCGGCGGCCGGCGTCTCGCTCCGGGCCCGGGGATGAGGCGCGCCGGGGCGGCCGGCCAGGACACTGCGCTGCTGACGCCGCGAGGTGCCGGCGCCCCTGCCCGGACCCCAGACGCGCGGAGCCCAGGAGAGCGGGCCGCTCCCGGCGGAGCCGCTGGGCTCGGAGCTCCAGACTGGCGCCCCGACCCGGCTCCCGGTGCACCCCGTTGGCCGCTCGCGGGGAGCGGGGAAGGAGTCCCTTTATTTGCAACACTGAGGAAAGCGCCCTTCCGCCCAGCCCGGCACCCACGCACCCACCCGCACCAGGGCGCTGGCCCGGTCGCTCACCTGAGTCCTAAAAGCTGTTGAATCCACATGGTCACGTTTCGGGGAGCGGAGCCTCAGACCTTGCTCGCCCCGGCCATCTGCGCGGCGCCCGATCCCGCTCGCTTTCGTCCCGCGGCGCCGGTCTCTGGCTCTGGGTCCGCCGCCCGCCGCCCGCCGGCCGCGGGGCGCAGAGCGAGTCAGAGCGCGGCCGCGCGGGGCTCCATGCCGGCCGGCGCGCCGCCGCCGTTGGGGCGCATGGCTCAGGCTGGGCGGCCCGCGGGGGCGCACATCCTCCGGCCGAGGCGTGGGGCTCGCGGCCCCCTCTGGGGGAGACCCAGCGAAGGCAGCGGCGAGGCCCGCGGGGAAGGGGGAGGCTGGCCCGGGAGAGGGACGCACTCCCGCGCTGCGGCCGTGCAGAGAGGGTCGCAGGACCAGCGGCTTCGCCCTCCGGGGCGGCGAGGAGGGAGGCCGGGCAGCGCCGCCGTGAGCGGTGCGTTCTCTAGCCTCCAGTCGGAGCCCGGCACCGAGGGAGCGGCGCGGTCCGGGGGTGGGGGGGGAGGCGGTGACTCCAGAGGACGTGGGTCCTCTCCGCGCGCCACCGAGCCAGGGGGCTCTGCCTGGGCTCCGTCGCGGGTCGGCACAGCCCAAGTTGGCCGGGGGCTCCGTCTGAGCTCTTGCTCTGCGGACGGCCGCGGCGCCGGAGGCGGGCAGGAGGCGGGCACGGGAGGCGCGCGGGGCGAGGGCGCCGTGGAACGCGGGGCGTGGGGACGCGCGGCGGCGGCGCGGCGCCGAGGAGGCGCGCGGGGATCCCGGGGCCCCGCTGCCCGCGCCCACCGCGCCCGCCGCAGAGCCGCCTCCCTCCGCGCGTCTGCCTCTCCGCTCACTTGCCCCCGCCTCCCGAGCGGGTCCCAACTCCGCCCGCCTGGCCCGGCTCACGTCACGCGCTTCCCCGCCCCTCGAACTGGAGCTCGAGCCCCCTGTCCGGCCCCGACTGCCGTTCTCCGCCCCGCCTCGCGGGGGCCCGACTCTCCGCGCAAGGTTCTGCCCGGCCCGGGCAACACTGGGCGGGCCCCGGGCAGCCCCTTGCTTATCCCCAGCCGGCCCGGGTCCCCACCTTGGGAAAGGCCCGAGAGAGGCCCTGGGATCCGATTGGACCGCCGGGCGCCTCCGGATGGTGTTGCCACGGTAACCAGATGGCTTGCGAGGCAGTTCGAAGTTCCTACTCGGTTCCCGGTGCGTCCAGTGAGAACTGCTTTGGGGAAGGGGCGTTTCCGCGGGAGCACTTCGGGGGCGCGTGCAGAGGGGCTGAGCGAAAAGTTCCTCCAGATGGAGCTGCGGGAGGGGTCCACGCGGCAGTGCGTGGCAGGAAGGATTCGCTCCTAGGATTCCTTCTCTTCCAGCTGCTTGGGCCGCTGCCCGGGGCCTCGGTCTCCGGCTCTGACGGAAGAAGTTCCTGGTCGGAGTGAAGCACCTTCTGCCCCAGGCCAGCCCAGCCCGACTTCCGGAGCATCGGCAAGCCCCCGCTGAGTGCCAGGCCACCCCTGCTCGCCCACCTGCTTCTGGGCCAGGCCCTGACTTGGAAGGGGACGGCTGGAGAGTTCCAGGACTCGGCCTTTCAGAGTTTAGGCCACCCGCCCCTGGCTGACCCCACTTCTTCCCGGTCCCAAGACTTCCCCGGGGCCTAGGTAGTTAGGCCGCAATTCCAAGACAGTGACCGGCGGAGGAAAGACGCCCGAGGGGGGACCAGTTTCCTGGGAGAAGTGACAGAACTCACCCTGGAGGCCCGACCCGCTGACGTCAGGAGAAACCTCAGACAGAGCCCTGCTTTCCACCCTCCGCGCCCTGCCCTCGAGAGAGGCAAATCAGGGCCTTAGAAATGGTTCGGCACAGTTCTTATCCAGCAAGTGTGGAGTGGGGCCCTGAGGGGTGGCATTAACTCACAGGGGGCCTGATCCTTGCAGGGGCTCCCCAGCTGAACTCTGGAATCACCACAGCATCCCCCCAACTGGGAGGTGCAGCTGGTGCCTGGGGGAGCCAGCCCAGCAAGCCCCGGCAGGCCCTTCCTCCCTGGGCGGCCAGGAGGCCTGGCCGGCAACCTGCCTCCCCAGGAAGCTGCCAGAGGCAGAGGCAGGAGGCAGGCAAGTGTGGGGGCCCCAGCCTTCACTCTGGCAGACCACGAGCCCCTGTGGGCTAAACCGTGGGGTCCTGGGCCTGTGATTGAACCTCTCTGGCCCTGGGCTTCGCCTTCTGTGAAAGGTTTTTGTGTTCCCTTCCACACAGGGATTCTTGTAGGGATTAAGAGAGGCGGCCCCAGCCCCAGGCCGAGTCAGCCCTTTGCCTGATCTTCCCGGAGGCCTCTGCCCCCACCCCGGGGGGGCAGATCTGCGGGAAGGGAAGCAGGGCGGTCCTGGAAGGGCTGGCAGGGCCCAGGGTGGCCCGGAGAGTGGGCTGGCCGCACGGCTGCCCCCTAGCGGGACCAAGTGGGAGTGCCGCGCCCGGGAGACCCTCCCACAGCCAGAAGAGCCCTGGAGGAGGCTGCACCGTGGCGGGGCTGCCCAGCCCCCAGCCCGCTGCTCCACCCACCCCTGCAGGCTGTGGACGCCGCCTCAGAACGTTTCTGCCGCGCGCCCTAAAGTGCACAGGAGGAAGAGGAATGCATTGTGAACGTGTTAACAGAACAACGTTTGGATGTAGCAATGTGTGATCTTTTTACCGCTACACGAAGTAATTACTCAGCCACACTGAAAAGTCCTGGAATGCGGGCGTGGAGATGCACAGCGGTGACGCGCTGAGACGTCCGCCTTCTCCGTGACCGGGAAAGGGGGCGTCGGACAGTGGCGGGCGTGGCCACCAAGACTCTGCTGCACAGGTTCTTAACAGAAAGGCGTGTGAGCCTGCGGTTCAAGTTCACAGACAGAGATGCCCCCCATCCAAGTGCAAAGACCCTTTGAAGTCCATCCATGTACCTGGGGGGTCCCGCACCCCAGGGGTGAAGCCAGGGCTACCCAGAGAGTGAAGCGGAGCGTCTTCTGAGAACAGACCCGGGGCTGAGCTGAGACAGAGCCTGGAGGGGCCTCGGAAACGGGAGACCACCCAGACTCTCCCCAAGTGTGTGCAGGCCTCTCTCCTGTGCGGGGAGGGCAGAGGCCCCTCCCCTCACCCCGGCACAGGCGGTCTCAGGTCAGGCACGCGGCGTGTGCCTCTCAGCCCCCAGCGCTGAGAACTCCAGGCCAGGCCCCGCAGGGAGAGCACCTTCTATTACTGCGTTGTTATTTTTGGCCTTGATGAGAATGTTGTCATTTGCTACGTGCTGGAAAAAGATGAAACCACGGCTCGCGTTTCCCTCTGGTGCTGAAACTGCTTTCCTGGACTTGGACAGCGTCTCGGGTTTGGGGCCGGTTCGCTTTCCGTCTCTCTTGGGAATTAAGAGGGTGAGCACGTCACTTAGAAGCCAGCATGCAAGCAGCTCACCCACACGCGCACACACCCACATGCGCGCACACACATGCAGCTGCAGCAGGTGCCAGAGGGAAGCTTTCAGATGTCCCTGCTGTGGGAAGATCTCCAGGTCCCCAGCCACCTCCTGCCCTGCCCGCCTGTTGCCCCCACTGGGAGACATCCGCGCTGCCCCGGGACAGGACAGGGGTACCCCAGGCCCCTCCCAGCCCCTCCCCTCACCCCACCCCAGCTTCCCAACCTTGCAGCTGTCTGACCCTGCAGGCTCCCTCTTGGAAGCCGTTGCCCAATGGCCTCACAGACCCGACGACGGTCAAGTCCCAGTCCAAGACGAATGGACCTGCCGTTGCGCACTCTCCTCCCGGGGAGGCAGATGTTTCGTAAGCGTGACATTTGACTGAATAACTAAGTTTGTGATTTTAAGTGAATGGGAAAGTGCTGACCCAAACCATCACAGTCGCCCTGGATCTTCCCTGCCCACCCCCCGCCTTACTTTCCAGCACCCTCCCTCACCTCAAGTAAAACTTGCAGGTGGCCATGGGGGAGGGGGCGGGGCAGGGACTCGGGTCACCTTTCCTTCCTTCTCCCAGAAGGCTAAGCACCCAGGGGTTGGAGTTTCTCCCCTGCATCTGAGCTGCTCGCAGGTGAGGCTGCCCAGGGCTGCAAGCCGCACCCTGCTCCCATCCCTGGTTGAGTGCCAGGGTCAGGCTGCTGGGTCAGAGGTCAGAGGCCAGAGAGAGAGGTGGACAAGCCCCTCAAACACGCAAAGGCAAATGACTCACAGGACGCTCATGCCCCAGCGCAGGGCGGGCGGGAGGCGGTGCCGGGCCTCTCCTGCCGCTCAAGCGCGCGCGCGCGTGCTCGGAGGGAGAACGGCGGTCCTGGCTCGCTCAGAGGGCAGCTGGCAAGGCGGCTGCCCAAGCATTCAGCCTGGCCTCGCGTGGAGGAAAACCCTCTCTCCAAGGCTTTTCAGGAGTCTCTGTGCTGATAGGTCTTCTATGTAGATGAGAGAAGAGAGGGCTCATTTGCATTGCAAAGGAGAGCACACTGTTTGACCCTGCCCTTTGGCTTGGCAGGTCTGGGGGCTTGGGTGTGAAGCTGGAGAGAAGTCATGGGTGGGCAGACAGACCCGCAGGGAAGCAGGTCAGGGGCTGGGCCGGCCTCGGGGGATGGAGCCCGCACCGTGGGCCCAGGTGAGTCCCTACGTTTTGTCCTAACTGTGGCTGGGCCAGCCTGAGGTCGCGTCCTGCCCTGTGGTTCCCCTCCAGGGTGGTGGTGTTATTGTTAAAGGTGAGCTGGGGAGTGAGGAGGGGTTAGCCTGCTGTGGGGCAGGTGGGGTGGGGGGCAACTGGTGGAGGGGGGTAGCCAGGGCAAAGAACAGGGACAAGGTGAGTCGCTGGAAAAAAATGTGAGAAAATTCCCTTCCTCCCTCAGCTTCCAGAAGACTCTGCCTGGGGGGAGGAGAGGGCCCAGGAAGGGGTACCTGTCTTCACAGAGGCCTCGGCCTGGGGCTCTGGGCCGACTACTGGGGTACCAAGGACGAGGGGGAGAGCGGGGGCAGAGAGGGGCAGACCCTGGGCTGCACATAGGGATACTCAAGCGACTAAGAGAGGGGGGTGACTGGCAGCCGAGGGTTTGACTCCGTGTAGTCGGAGAGGAGAGAGGGTGCCCTCATCTTGCTGCTGCGCCCGGAGGGTGTGCGGAAAGTCCGGTGAATGAGGCCGTGGGCACGTGTCCACCCGCAGAAGAAGCTCAGAGAAGGAGGACCCCTCTGGGAGGGTCGCCGCCGCTGGCTGGCCCGGAGACCCTTGGCTCCGGGTGGAGAAGACACGTGGTCACAGTGAGTGTCGACAGTTGGCGTCTCTTCCACCTCAACGTGGAAGCCGCGCGGGGCAGCGGAGGCCGGAGTGTGTCCTATCAGCAGACAAGGACCAGAGCTCGGCGGCCGGTCCAGCCACGCCTGAGTCCTCGCTCGTGCGCACAAGCCCCTCAGCCCTACTGTGCGTCACCTTCATTCTGGGACCCCACCCGAAGGAGAGGCTCCGCCTGGACACCCCCCCTCACGGGGCCCAGGGAACGGAGTCCTGGTGGAGCCTCGCCGCGGCCCTCAGAGTTCTTCTGGGAAGGAGCCCCTGTCGCATCCGCAGAAGAGAGGGGTGGAGCCAGGCTGAGGAAGGGGTGGGGGGAGTGGAAAGTACAAACCCTTCACAGGGAGGGGCCCGGGACACTTCGGACGCCCGCATTGTCTTCTACGCTGACCAGCAGGTATCAGCAGTTGGAGAAGATAATTCCTATCTGTGCTCCCTGGGCCCCTGAACGGGACGATGCTGGAAGCTGCTCACAGGAGGGAGGTGTGTTTTCTGCCAAGCGTGTGGACTCTGCATGACTTGCCCTCTCTCTCTGAATGCCGGACAGGCCCTCGAATCCCAAGGTCAGGACGAGTCTGAACTGGACCTTATCACTGGTCAACTCTGACTGGGTGGTGGGGCTCACTGGCTCCCCCCTAATTAAAAAGACGGTCAATGGTGGTTCTTAGGGGGCTGCCCTGCTGTCTAGAGGGGAGAGCTGTGATTCGTCAAAGTATCACGAGCATCGTCATCACGATCTTCATCACCACCATCATCTTCATCATCATCGTTTTGGAGAGCTTTGCTGGAGCTCGGGACCTGCGGAGGAACGCATTCGGACCACACCAGAGAGCAGCGGCCTGCCGCCCCTCCCCCCGCCAGGCACTGCCAGACCCCGCCAGACCCCGTCTCCCCAGCAGCAGCTTGGGCGGCATCTTGACAGCCGACAGCCGATCTAGAGAGTAATTGAGCAGAAAAGCCACTTCCTCCAACAGCGTCTTCCTCGAGCTGTTATCCTTGGGCTTGAAGAAGCTTCTGGAATGCGCCACGTGGGGGGATGATATGTCACTCACCGAGCGCCCCGGTGTGGGACACACGCCCAGCTGGTTCACAGCGTGACCTGAAACTTGCCCCAGATTGCGAGCGTCAGCCACCGGATGACAATGACGTTCGCGGCCCCACCTGGGCTTGGCAGCGACGCGGAGCGGCAGGCGGGACTGCCCAGCCTGCACCTGATGCTTCAGACGCTGCCCTGCAGCTCGGGCACGGCAGTGGGGCCCGGCGCAGCCCGGAGCCAGACGGCCATTCTGGGTGAGAGGGCCTGCAGCCAGCCGGGGGCGGGGGGCTGCGGCTGTCTCCATCTGGGGCGACGGTGTTTCAATACGGTGATGCCCAGCGTGGCTGCTGCAGGACAGGCTGCCTGCCGGCCCACAAGCCTCATCTCTCTCACACACACACACACACACACACACACACACACACACACGTGTGGGGAGTTCAAGGCCACTGCCCAAGGTCACCCAGCGGGGAAGGGATGCCTCGGCGATCCAGGGCTTTGTTCAGGACCACACAGGGAGGACGCTGGAGAAAACCACTCCTCACCCCCCTTCCACTCCCACTTTCTGCGTGCTTTAAGAACAGAGCACAGAGGACACGTGCTCACGTCAGCGACATCCGAACTCTGCCGCTCGTCCTTGTCTGAGCGATGCTGGCCCTTCATTTTACCTTTGAACTTGCACTTCTGGGAAGCGCTCGCCTTCATTCAGTCCCCTGGGGAGCGTGGCTGTCCTTACATGCTGCCCACGGGCCACCTGCTGGCCAGCCTCCCTCCCCTCCTTATCAGCAGAGCCTTGGTGGTGGACCGGGTGGTACCCGTACCTGGCCCAAAGTCCATATAGCCCAGCCCTATTGTCCCAGTGTGACCCGAGACGCAGCTCTGGCCAACAAGTTGTAAGCACAAATGGCTTGATGGGGCTTCTAGCACATTGTCCAGGCCGGGTGGACCCTTCAGCACACACCTTTTGCCTTCTTTTGTGCCTCTATTCCTTGCCTGGAATGCAGGTGGGATGCAGGAGTCGGAGCAGCTATGTTGTGACCATGAGGTGCCAGGTAGGAGGGTGGAAGCCCTGTGCCTAGAATGTCAGAGCAAAGTGTAGAAGTGGTCAGGGCCCCTGAGGCATCACGGACGTCTCCATGGACCACAAATTTCCTACCTACCTGCAGAGTCCCTGTTAGGCGAGAAAAATACATCTCTCCTTAGCGCAAGCTATGCTTTATTCCAGTTTCCCCCAACTCCCAGCCAAAGGTGAGCCGGGCCGGACGGAGGAGCCAACCGCTTACCTGCAAGGCTGGTACAACTCCGGTTGGGCCTTCGTTCATTCCTACAAGGGTCTCAGCCTCCTAGGGAGGAATTCCCCCCCCCCCAACACATACACACGAAATGTTATACTCAGGGGGAAGACTGAGAAAACCTTACATCAGAACCCTGCATGGGAACGGAGCACGTGGCTTTATGCGGCATCTTCCTGTCGTCCTCCGGACGTCCGGATCCGCGGCCCTTCCGCCCAAGTGCAATGCCGCGCCCCTGGCTGTGCTCTGCCTGGGGGTGGGGGGGGAGGCAGGCGGTGGCGCTGAGGAGCTGGCGGTCCCTGTGGGGTTCCAGCGTTTCCGGAAATTTCACCGAGTGAGGAGGCAACAGTGGCTGCCGCTTTGGGTTTGATGTCTGATGCTCGGCGCTCCCTTTGTTGTCGGAGCCAACGGTAGGCTCTCGGGAGGGCGGCCTTGGCGTGTGGTGTCCGCAGCAGCAGGTGTTCAGCAGCCGCCGCCAGCCCGCGGCGCCCCGGACGAGCTATATTTAGCCTCCCAAGTTCCGCGGCACAGCGGTCCCTGTGCCGGCTATTTTCTGAGGGACAAGAGACCTCCCTCCCTCCCCCACACACACCACGGCGCCGGGAGAGAGCCCCCGAGTCAGCGAGGGCATTCGCGGCCAGCAAAGGGAGGCTGACGGCGGTCAGAGGGACACGCTTTCTGACGGTCCCTTTGTGGAACCACGCAAGTGTGAGTCCTGAGCCGCCACTTACCAGTGCTGTTGTACCTCCCTGACCGTGGTCTCGCGGCTTCAAAATGGGACGGTGCTGACCAGTGTGACCCCAACACACTCAATATAAAGTAAATTAATTTTTTGAAAGTTTTGAAGGGAAAAGGGGACGTGGGAGGGGGCGGGCACGCCTCGGGGAGCATTGAGGGGGCTGCACGGTGCTGCTGCCCTGTGAGGCGCTCATCGGAGTCGCCGTGGCCCCTGTGCGGCGACCCGCTGACCGTGACACTGCCCTGCGTCTGAGCAGAGAGACCGACCCCTGACCTATGCCTCACGCAAGAAGCCAGCACTGCGCACCGTCCTAGGCACTAGGTACACGCACGCAAGTCCCACACGCCTGGCTGCTGCCCCCCACGGACTCACAGGTCAGAGGCCCACGGAGAGAGTGGACGGACCCACAGGACACGAACGTGGACCTGTCCATCGAGGCCCACCTGACGGCCGCTGGCCGACAGTCATCCGCAGCGCCATCCCGGGCTGCTCCTCTCGGTGCGCCACGGTGCGCAGGGGCCAGACGCCCGGAGACTGCGTCCCAGCCTGCCTGCCCACAGAGCCCGTGACCTGTGAGCTGCTGGGAGGTGGCCGTGCCTGGAGCCCAGGAGGCGCTTCACAGGGTGATACCACAGGGAAGCTGACGCCGACCCACCTGTGTCCACGACAGGAGTGGGGACCCACCGTGGCCGGCAAGGACCTGTGCAGTCCTGCAGGGGATGCGAGGCTGCCTGTGCCTCTGAGCAGTTTGGCAGGAGGGTCATGAGGGGTCACCTGGGCTCACGTGGTCTGGGGTCCACCACTCCGTCCCTCCCTCACTCGGTGACTGCCGCCTCAGACCAGCCAGGACGGTCCCGGCTCGTCCCGATGAGCTCCAGACGACACCTGAGCCTTGGTCCCAGTCACAGACTTCGATTCATCCAGAGCCCCTTCCAGGCACCGGGAGAAGGCACCTCCAACCCCGGCCGCTGGACACACTCCAGTGTCAGCAACGGGTGGGAGTGTGAGACTGCTCACCAACGGTGCAAGGATGAAGGACGCGTGGCAGGTGAACGACAGCACAAGACAAGACCCTCGACAGAGCAGGAGACGTACGTGGCCAGCAAATACGTGAAGAAACAGCCCACCTGTTAGGAGTCAGGTGCGCGGACCCAGGCGGACGCCCACGGAGGACGCACAGCGTGACATTCCCCACGGGACTGAGAGCAACGCGCTTGGCGGTACAGCTGCCACGGCCTCGGGCACACACGCACGACAGAACTGTTTTTAAAGAGGCCATGGCACGCTAGGTAACTGTCCTTTCGTTCTAGTTCTTGGGTTGGGTGGCGGGCTCACGAGCGCCGTAGGTCAGTGAAAATAGAGAAATAACGAAACTAGCCAGCCACAATGACCACAGTAATGACGGAGGAAGCCCGCGGGTGGGTGTCGGGTCACAGGGTGGGGGGGAGACGCGGGGGGAGCCCAGGAATGGGTAGTGGTGGCCATGCCTCCAGCGCCCGGCCTGCGGAGGAGGTTCCGGTCCCTTGTTCGCGCCAAGCAGCCCGATGGGGCCCCGTGGACAAGGAGCTCCAGACGGGCTTCCTGCAGCACCGGGAACCCAGATGGGGTCTTCGCCTCATCCTCTGTTCACCGGCAGATTCCGGAAGCCCAGCCCCCCTGCAGCCTCCGGCCACCCCCTCGGCCAGAGAGACCACCTGGATGCTTCCCGGCGTCTTCAGATGGCAGGCACACCCCGCTGCTGCCGCTCCGCCAGGGTCGAGAAGGCCAGTGACCGCACCCCCCGCGCCCCGTTGCAGAATCCGCCGGCTGCCTGGAGGAACCCTGTCTTTTCCTTTCTCGTTTCAGCAGCTCCGACCCATGAGCATGTGGGGCAACCCCGGGATCATCTGTCTGGGGCCCACGGGACAGTCCCAGCACCGCCCCCGGCCCAGACGTGAAGGGGTGACCACCGCGGGACTCGACGTGGAGGCGCCTGCTTGGGTGCCCCTTTCCCACAGCGCCGAGTGGGTCTGAGCGTGTCTCCTGGCTGGCGGTCGAAATTTGGCTGGCTCTGCGCCTTCTCTCCTCGCCCAGGCCACTGGCACTTTCCTGCAGTGGTGGACAAGGCGAGTCGCTGACGAGCATCTTGTCATTTCACTCACCGGCACCACCTGCCCGGCAGCGTCCCCAGCGACTGGGCGAGGACATCCTACTGGACAGGAAAGTGATCTACCCCCCTCCCTCCTCAGGGGTGTCACTGATACCATCATCTCAGGCTCTGACCGACCTGGCCCTCAGCGAGGGATTTCCCTGAATTTGGGGCAGAACAGACGTTGCGGCCTCCCAGGTGCGGAGCAGGAGGGACACGGGCCCCGAGCTGCTGCGGAATGTGTCCTGGATTCTAGCTCGTTGATGTCCCTGGTGGTCCCAGGGGCTCCTGCCGTGTGGCACTAAAGCACCTTTTCTGGGTCTTCCAAGGGCCCCGGGCAGGAGGAGAAAGCCCAAGGAGAACGCGAGCCACCTCCCCGGCCCGGTACTGTTCCTGCTCATGGGAAGGGCGTGGATCGGGTTTGAACGAGAGTCGGAGAGAACTCATTAGCCCTCCCCCAGCTTCAAAACTCAGTGCGCAGAGTGAGATTCGCGGCATTGTTACCGTCATTAGCATCCGCTGGTCCTAGGGGCTGCAGCCTTTCATCCCAGATTTCAGAGCAGACCATTTTATAAGGAGACGGTTATTCATTTGTGCAGGGAGAGGCAGCCTTTGAAACACAGAGCTTTCAGAGTCTCGATGGAAAAGCACTGATTGCTACCTGGCCTGAGCAGCAGAACCAGATGCGTCCTGAGAACGGACGCATCTGCTGAGCGGGGTCCAGACCCTGATGTCAGAGGAAAAGGTCTCCCCACACTGCAGGACGCAGGGCCTCGGGGATCTGAGCGCCTGGAATTCTCTGCCTCTGTGCCCCTCTGGAGCCTTGGCACCAAGGAGAGGACCGGGGCAAACCAGGCCTGTGTGCACAGGTGAAGCACGGCCAAGGCGCACGCGGGCTGTGGCCAGGGTTCGAGCTCTGGCTTTGCATTGGAAATTTTGGCTGTGGGTCCTTGGGCAAAATACTCACCCTCTCTGAGCTTCTGTCCAATGGTGCTAATAATAGTTTCTACCTCTTGGAGGACTCTGAATATTCTGTGCATCATCCTATGTCCAGCCCTTGGGAAAGTGTTTGGCACATAGTAAGTGCTCATTAAGTTATGGTGCAGCGAAAGAGGGTAGTGGCCATGCCCCTCCGGGCTTCTGATGCCACAGTGGCCTCCAGTACGACACCGGCTCTGGGCACAGCTCGCCAGGCCGGTTAGGGCCTCACCTTCTGCCCCCTCCGGGCACATCCCCCAGCACCTGCCACCTGGCTCCCCCGCCGCCCTGGGAATCCTGACCCGCTCTGCACCATCTCCCACGCCCTCCCAGGCCTCTGGGCTGCCGAGGGGTCCCTCCCGGAAAGATCCCCACCCCCCCAGCTTTCCTGCCCCTCGGCCAGTTGGCCCTGGTCCCTCAGGACAGAGCTCAGTGTCACCTCCTCAGTCACGTCCCTGTCGGATTAATGTGCCACGACACCCAGGTGTCTCTTCCTTGCCACAACCCAAAGCCAGGCGTCCCCTTTCCCATCACCCTCCTCTGCCTTCTTCCTTCATCCTCACCCTCATCTTCATCATCACCATCCTCTGCTCCTCCCTCTGGACAGTCACTTCCTGCTGGGAGGAACTTGAATGGGTCATCCTAGTATCTGGTCCCTGCAGGCACCCAGCAAAACTCCATAAACTTCCATCCAGACCCACACGGCCCCACGGCCGCCACCCACAGCCAGGTCACAGGGCACGCGCTCTCTCGGTCCCGGCCCCTCCTGGCCTTCCGGCCCTTTAGAGAGACTGTGGGATGTGGGATGGCTTTGGGGGGCTGTCCGGGGGCATCTCTGGTGAAAGGAAGAGTTTGGCCTTTGCCCTCAGCCTCTGGATGATCACCTCCGTCACCCTGAAGAGAAGGCCTGTCGGGTGTGCATGGTCACCCCAGGAAGACCAACCAGGTGACTTAGGGTGGGGGCTTCGGGTCACGCAATCGCAACCGCCTGGGGGGCTGAGATCAGCTTCATGGGCAATCAGCCAATCAATAATCGATCAAGCATCAGTCAATCCATACTGCCTCCCTAACGGAGCCCTGGCATTACGCTAGACCCCAGGCTCAGGCGAGCTCGCCTGGTCAGTGACATGTGACGCGTGGCTCCACACCTCAGTGCCAGAGGGGCGCGTCCTGACCCCAGGGGGAGAGGTCAGCACGATCTTCCCTGTGGGGCCCACCCAGCCCACGGCCCAGCGCCTCTGCCCTCGGCTGGTCCCGACCTGTGTCCCCACCTGTGACTCACTGTACCTGTGAGCGAACGGCTTTCACAGGTTCTCTGAGTCTTTCTAGAAAGTTATGAGGCCTGAGTGAGGTTCGGGACCCCCCACCCCCCTGCTGGTGTCCGTGTCAGAAGTGAGAGTGGCCCTTCGTGGAGACTGGGACCCTGGGACCCGGGCAGCCTGGCTCACTTGGGTGACCGCTCCCAACTCCAGGAGGCTGCGCCCCTCCTGGAGGGGCAGCCAGCGCTCACCTGAACCCCAGCACCAGCCTCCCCAGCGCTCCACATCCCTGGGCGGGCCCGGACACCTGGGTCTACGTTCCAGCTCATTGACACGCTACGGCTCCGCCTTTCTCTCCAAGAAACATGAACTTGAAAAACCACTCCAGCGGCTGACCCCCTCGAGAATGCAAATCAGCGTGATTTCAATCGATACGCGCAGCCTGAGCATTAAAAATGCTGATCCCCCCAGCGTGGGGAGAGCAAGGAAGAACACGCCTTGTGTAGAGAGAAGACTCGGTGGGCAGGAGGACCTGCCTGGAGCGCACACCTGAGCCCAGTCCTGGGTTGGGACAGAGGAGGGAGCGGTGGCCGCAGAGGGTGGTGATGGTGCCCCACACCGCAGCAGCTCAGTCTGGGATGGCGTGAAACGGGCGGGCCCGGCCCGGCCCGGCGGGCGGCCAGGGCGCGTCTCCAGTCCCTCTCAGAGGCGGAGGGCTCTGCCCTGCCTTCTTCACTTGGCTCGTCGTTCTCCCATCTCCTGTCCTTCCTCCCGCTTTTCCTCTGCGCCCGGGGCAGCGTGGGTGCTCGGAGGGCCTGCGACTCCCCTGTCGTCTGCCGAGCGAGGCCCTGGGAGGCCGCACCCCTAGGTGAAGGCATTGGGAGGGGGCCTTTGGGAGGTGCTGCGGGGGGGGCCCTCACAAATGGGATCAGCGCCCGCAGAAGAAGACGCAGGAGTGATCGTCTCCCTCTGACGCACGAGGACGGCGAGGAGACCGCCATCTGCTGTAGGAAGGGTCCTCACTAGACACCCCCACCCCCCGCCGGCCCCTTGATCCCGACCGTGCAGCACAGCGAGCAGCGAATGTCTGTTGCCCGAGTCGCGGTCTGCGGTAGTGGTTAAGGCGCCAAGGTTACTGAGACCGGTGCCCCCACTGGGTCCCTGCAGAGACCACGAGTCCCCTCCCTCCCAAGGGTGGGGGGGGGACTGCTTCTGTCCCCATCCTGGCCTCTGGCCCGGCCTCTGTCCAAGGTACCGGTGCGGGCAGCCTGTTCGGTCCCACCGGCAAACGGAGAGTCACGGGCGAGAGGAGGGAGGGAGGAGCATCGCTTCCAGGATCTGTCACCGCTGAAACTGGGGCCCCTGTTCCTCCTCCGCATGTCACGGCCCATCTTCAAATGTCATATTTAAATGGCGAAGCGATGCACTGTTTGACTTCCCCCAGCAGCTGACAATTCCACCAAATGAGACTTAAATTTAAAGTGGCAAACCCTTCCCGGTCGCCTCGGAACTCAGCGAGGAGGTTCTTGAAGCGGCCCGGGAGCCGGTTGCCTCAGAGACAGGGAGGCTCCCTGCTCAGGGTCAGGGTCCGGGCGGGCCCTGCAGAGCATGCGACAGCCCCTGACCTGCGACCTAGGCGAGGCTCCCCGCACCCCACACCCCGCATCCCGCACCCCAGCTACTGCTCACGTTGCAGTGTTACGAACTCCGCAATCACTGTTCGGGGTGCAGAGCTGCTTTGGGGGTGCTTTCTATGCCCACACAGGGGGTGGGAAGGCCCAGCCTGTCCCCCAGCACAGCCATGGGACCCTGACTCCCCCGAGGACTTGCTCACCTCCTATCCCCACAGGGGAAGCTCCGGGTGGATCCGCTCCCGGGCGTGTCCTGCTCACCTGTAGGACCCCGGAGCGGAGCTGCCCGGGGCCGGCCGGCCCGGCGGGAGAGGTGAGGTTGCAGACGCTGCGTCCCGCCAGCCTCTCCTCCCCATCCGTCCCAGCGGAGGGAACCGGCTCCACTGCTCGGGCAGTTCCCGGGGGGCGGGGGGGGGGGGCCGGTCCCAGGTCTCCTCCGCATCCTTCGTGCCCACGGTGCCAGGCTCTCCACATGCCTCCCCCCCACCGCTGTCCCCTCACCTCTGCCACTTCCACCTCAGCCTTTACTCGCAGAGCCTGCTGTCTGTCACCTCCACACCGACGACGGCGGCGGCTGTCCGTTCGTCCGCCTGGCCCGGCTCCCCTCCGCTCCGCCCCCACCCAGCAGCACAGGTGCGTCTCTCACTCGGGGGGCTGCCCTGACCAGGTGGGCCACCGTAAGGACCCCGGCCCTGCGCAGACCCGGCGGCGAGCTCTCCGAACTCCGTTCGGTCCTTTCATGCTATCTGCCCTGTTTCCTCCGCACGGGGGTGCGGCGTAGGTCCCACTCATGTCTCCAAACACACGCCTGCACGCACGGCATCCAGGAACAGACGTGTGGGGTCAGCCTCCGCCCAGCGAGAGGACGGCGCCTGCCCAGGCCACTGCAGCATGACTTCGGGGAAGTGGGAGCCCGTTGGAGGGAAGGCCCCGAAGCAGCTTGATCGCCTCCCCGGGGGCTGACCCCTGCGGTTCCTCTCAGGCCCACCGAGCGTGGCCGGGCACGCAAAGGCACTCCATAAAAGCATAATTGGGGAAGGGGTGGGGGGGCAGCTTCCAGAAGGTGCCCAGGTATTAGCTCCTCACAGACTCGATAGCTACAGGGCACGTGCCACTCCGTCCCCCAAGTGCCCGGAATCACAGCACCGTCATTAACTGCGATGGATCTGTCTGGAAAGACTTCCTGCTGGTGGTTCGGACAAACTGCCCTGAACGGTTTCGGGGCACATCTGCACGCACGGCTCAGGGGGTATTGATCGTGGTCCGGGTGAGTGACAGCAACACCCCGGGGGCAGTGCTCTCAGAACGGGATGGGGACACAGCTGCCCCCGGGGCAGCAGAGGGCTGCAAATACAGTCCAGCCCCAGCCGGGACTCCGGCCTCTGCTGGCCTTCTGCGTGCTCGCTGGGCGGCAAGGGCAGGAGGAAGGCCAGCCGGAACCTTCCAACTCCCGCCGGTCCCCTGGCTCTGCCCCAGTGAGCGGCAACCAGAGCTGGGTCTCAGGGGGCAGAATGAGAGGGGCGAGCGGCGATGCTGGTCCCTGGGGAGGACCGAGGGCCGCGTGCAAAGGGTAGGAGCTGCCCCAGCCTGGGTAACCTCCGAGTGTCCAAGTCAGGGAGGTGGCGGTGTCTGGTGGGGACCCTCGTCCTGGTTCGGAGATGGCCGACTGCTTGCCGCGTCCTTGTGCGGTGGAAGGGGTGAGGGAGCACTTTGGGGTCTCCTCTGGAAGGACAGTAACCCCATTCTGAGGGCTCCACCTCCTGGCCTCGTCACTGCCCAGAGGCCCCCCTCCTGACACCATTCTATTGGGTGTTAGGATTTCAGCACAAGATTTAGGGGTCACCGACATTCTGTCCGTAACAATGACCTCAGTCCCAGTCCACCCCGGTCGCCCTGGCACCCTGTCGAACGTTCATGCCAGAATTTTCACGTCCCAGCCAAGTGTGACGGTGGTGTTCATGTTAAGAGAAGCCCGTGGCTTTGGGGTGGACGGCACCTGCCAGTGCCACGAATAGTCTTCAGTCTGCGTGTGGCTTGAGCAGAAAGACCACCGGCAAAGACCACCCAGCCCGGCTTTCAATACTCATCAGACCCGGCCTCTGTCCCTCCTTCATCCTGCCGAGGACAGCCCTCGGGCCGGCTCAGACCGCCGGAGCGGCAGGCACGGCTCCACACCTGCCCCGGCCAGCCTCGGGGGGTGGCCAGCCATGCGGGGGCCCAGGCCACCACCGGAAGACCCCCAAACCACCACAGGCAGTCAGTGGGATCAGTGGGGTGTAACATGCCAAACATCAAGCCTGTGAATCCCGATGAGGACAGGGGAGCGCAGCCTGCCCTGGGACGTACGTACAGGTGGGGCGGCCGGCTCGCTCCGGCCACAGGAGACCCTTCCCTGGCTGCAGGCGTCCGTCCATTCACGGCCATGCGTTTATTTCATTGCTTGTTAATGCTTCTTTAAACTTCGTAATAAACCCTTCGGAAGCAATGAGCTAAAATAATGAAAGTACACATTTAATTTAAAAAAAAAAAAAAGCAATTACTGAGCTTCCATTGGTCATTGCAATTCTGCCGGAGGGGGAGCTTCCTCGGCGCGCTCGTTCACGCCGCCCACCCGCCTGGGGGCCCCGGTGAGGACCGAGATGGCTCATCCACGCCCACCTCATTTCGAGAAGCCTTGGCCCAAAGACGAGGCTTTCCAGCCTGTGGCTGCAGAAGGCGCGGTTTTCCATTCAGCCCCAACGCTATTCTTCCAAACGCAGTTTGCTCGGCTCAGAGTCTCAGCTCCCTTGGGCACGTGTGACGTGGCCAGCAGTGGGCTGTTAATGTATGGGGGCCACTAGCAGGAGAAGGGCTTCGCAAGCTGGGAAAGGAAGCCAGTTTTACGTGGTGACATCGGCTACTCCAGATGGGAAACCAGGGGACGAACGCCAAGGATGGGTCACGGTTTTTAAATCCAGTTTCTGAACTGAAGATCCCGCTTCAGGGTTTCGTGCTGCGTGGAGGGAAAACATGTGAGACTGTTTCGAGCATTAGTGCGGATTCGGCTAAGACGTGCCCCGTTGAGGAAGAGGAAACTACTTGTCATACGGGGGTGATGATGTGTGTGTCCGCATTTGATGAAAGCTCCAGGTTAAAAGCGATGCTCTTATAGCAGGAAATCGAGAGAGTGGACGTAAATTAGAACCGGGTCGTGGCACGCACGCCCAGATTTACTTGTGTGCAACAACGGAGACCATCCAACAATCAAATAACACAAATGGTAGCTCGGCATCACACGTAGTTTGTGCATGGACACACTTAGAGCAACTGGGCCGCGACATCTTGTCACAAGCAGATCTTGAATCCAGAAAGCCCTTTGGTGTGGCCGCATGGGCTTCCTCTTTGCTGCTCACCACGAATACGACGCTAGAAATGCGTGAGCCTCGGAGAAGCTTCTTCATAAATTGATCGACGTGCCCTGCAATGGCCCTGATGCTTCCGTGAGCTGGTCCTCTGATTTCTTACTGCCGCCAATGATTCAACGGCTAGAGCTGAAAACTTCAGCGTTGGGGGCTTTTGAAATGGTAATTATTGACCGCGCAGCCGGCAAACAGGAAGATGTGAAACTGGTCCCAGGGCGTGGAAGGGACACCTGGGTTTAACTTAGAAATCATGTCACTGTGCTCTGTGTCTCGTCAACCATACCTCAAAGACCAGAAAACATCTTTCACGGGAACCTTATCTGTAATTACAGAAAATTTTTATCCTAGACTGGGATGGGACAAAATTAAAAGATGCACAACTTTGCTGCATCTAAATTCAAGAAAATCGTACGCAGAAATGACTTCAAAATCGACAATTTATTTGATGGGTTTTCTCTTGTAAGAGTCTTTGTCAAGGAAAGCTCTCAGAAGGGAAGCCACAACTCAGCCTGCGTGAATGCACTTGGGTGAAATATTTACACATTCCTCTGTCGGGGGGGAAATAACCAAGGACGCGTTCCCGGTGGGGCAGAGTCCCCGCGGAGCCCCGCAGGCGCCCGGGCACCTGCAGAGGGAAAGCCGTCTCGGTGACAGACGGTCTGGTCTATCAGAGAGGAGTCAAGTTCAAGGTGTCAGCGATTCCAAGTGCATTAGCAAAAAGTGCACCTTGGAGGAAAGGCACGGGCAATTTTAATGGAAAATTGTTCAGTGTTAAGATTCTATTGAAACATTTTTATTCTTTAGAAAAATCCTTATTCTTTAGAAAAATTCCAGTGAGTCTACCAACGTATCAAAACCCACTTATCACTGAAGAATACTCGGAAAAAACATGACTTTATTTTTAGTGCCCCCGTTTCACAGCGAAACGTGTCCCAGTTTGGATGACAGATTGGTGATCAGGCTGCGCTCCATCCAAGCGCATCACGCACAGAGGTTTCCAAGACTCGCGGTCTCCTGGCAGCTCACTTCCTTCTGGTGCACGCAGTCGGAGGCCCCCGTGGCTGTTCCGTTTAATCGAGGCGCAATTCAAAACACAGGGAAATCAAAGAGCTTAGGTGTGCGAGCCGATAAGCTTCGATGCGTGTGTGCACCTGCCTGACCAGTACTCAACCGAGACATGGAATATATCGGTTGCTCTACAAAGTTCTCGGTACCCTTCTCTCCGTGGGCAGCCATTCTTCTCATCGTCCGAACTCGGAAGGACTGTGTCCGGAGCCGGCTCACTCGGGGACCAGCTGCACATGGTAACGAGGGAAGTCAACATACACACTTGCCCAGGGCCGGCCGCCCGTCTGTGGAACGGAGCCCCGGCTCTGTGGAGAGAGGCCGGGGGCTGGTAGGGTGTTGGCACAGCGCTGGGCGTACGCAGGGCTCTCAGCGAACCAGAGCGCAGCCGGGGTGGCCGGGGGGTGGGGACAGCAGGCTCCCACCAACTCAGGAATCCCTCCCCACGGAGGGTCTGAAAGGACTCAGTTCCACTGTCCCTTTGGTCAGGGTGTCCTGCTCTGTCCTACCCATCAACCAGGTGTCCTGTCTGCCTGGTATCCTACCTGTCCACCAGGTGTGCTACCTGTCAACCAGGTGTCCTGTCTATCTGCCAGGTGTCCTGTCTATCTGTCAGCTGTCCTACATGTTGGCCAGGTATCCTGTCTCTCTGCCAGGTGTCTTCCCTGTCTTCCTCCATCTGCTTAAACTCCCTGTAATCTCCCTTCTTCAGACAAAGACTTGTAACCCTCTCTCCACCTAGAGTTCTGCTTTGTCCCTTGGCACCCGAAGAGGGACCCATGTCCCTGTCCCCGAACGCATGCGCCCCACCCCAGCCCCTTCCCGTGGCCTTCTCACTGCGGCGCTAGCTGCCCCGGGAAGGTGAGCCCCAGGCCCCCAGTCATCTGCTGCTCTCAGGGTCCCAGGCGTTCGGTTGAGCACGGGACACAGACCGAACCACTTGGCAGAAGTGAGCTGCAGGGAGATGGGCTCCCCGCTTCCAGCCCCACAGCCCGAGGTACCGGAAGTCGGCATGGTCTCCCCGCCATAGCCACTCACTGATGCTACCGTGAATCCAAGCACTGGTGCAGGGCTGTTTAGCAAACTGAACGGGAAGCAGCCCCACCTGGTAAGCCCTGTGCTGCCCACTTTACAGATAGTAAAACCGAGGCTCAGAAACGTGAGGCCGCCCTCAGCACCCGGCCAGGAGACTGCAGACTTTGAGGCTGGCCCTCCCAGCTCTGCACCCTGGGCCCAGGCTGCACTCTTCCCCGGGGCTTCACAACCAGCAGGGGGCCCCACCTCGGCAGCCCGGACCCTGTAGACCAGACCGTCCGGAGGGTGAAGTCCCGGGGGATTCTGTTGGTTGGTCGCATGGCAGCCCCTTCCCCTCTCAGTGGTTCCACTTCGCTCACCCCTGGTCCTGCGTGAACCTCCGTGACCGCAGAGGGGGCGGAGAACGGGGCTCGCACTCCCTGGCGTCCTGAGCCGGTGTCCCCTCACCCCCAGGACCCTGCGGCTCCAAGCCCCACCCCCACCCCTGCAGGGAGAGACCAGGCGGAGCAGCGAACAGCTCCCCAAGTCTGCCTCACATCTGTGCCCCACAATGTGAACGCGCGGGATTATTTTTACCCGGAAAGTGCACTTGAACGTGTCCGATAATGTATTTATAACGGCCTGAGAAACCCAGCGAGTAGCAGCCACCCTGAGTGACAAGGGAAATTGTTGGAAATTGTTCCCGGTAAAAATAATGAGCCCACTAAAGCGAGCCAATCAAAACAGCTTCCTGATGGCTTCCTGCACAGCCAGGAGCGGCAGGGCAAGGGTGGGGGTGCTCTTTCGGGGGGATGGGGTGCAAGCCCCGTGCTTGGCCTGGTTCCTGACGCAGTACCGTGGTGGGCAGGGTTCAGGGTCACTCTGCGCCTTGACACAGAGGCCCCTCAGCCAGCAGCCCTGTCCCCCCCCCTCCCCGTCCCGGACTTGGGACTGGGAAGTGGGACAAGCAGGGTGGCCCAGGGGGCGGCGCAGGGAGTTCGTAGCATCCTCCGGGGGGTAGCCCAGGTCCAAGTCTCCACCTGAGGGCGGCCCACTGGGACGCCCCCGCCCCTACGGGGTGCTCAGCTTCCCCAGTCCCAGCATGGCCTAACCCACGCCGTACCCCCCGCCACCACCCACTGCCCCATCCATCATTCCCTGTGCCAGCAACGAGCCTGCACCTTGTCACCTGGCGCAAGCCCCGTGCTTGGCCTGGTCTGTGACGCAGAAACCAGATCTGGCTCAGACGGCAGCACCGCCCCGGTGGCCCCAACCCTGCCCATTGGGGAGCAGGCCCCTCTTCTGCACCCCAACAGGCCAGCCCGCACCCAGGACCCATGGCTGGGCCTGTGGACCCCCTTCTCTGCTGGCACGGGGAGCTTCTGGGGCCCGACACCGTGTCTGTGTCTCCCAGGCACCTGGGCTTGCGTGGGGTTGAGAACAGGTGCCCACAACCAGGGCGACCGATGGGAAACGTGAGGGCAGGATTTGCACGACCACATGGTGTAGGCACGTTGGCCCCATCCAGGCTACACGTTCCACAGCGACTGTGTCACCTGTCCCACCCCCCTCCCTTCCCACCCTCTGAGGTTCGTGGACCCCTGCTGCAGGTTTTGCCCTAGAGCTCTGTCCTTTCTCTGCCCTTGACCCCATTTCTACTGAGGCCTGGCCCGGGCTCAGCAGCTCTTCCCTGCCCATGGGCTGGCCTCCCGCCCCCGACCCCCACAGGGCCCCCTTCACACTTCCCTCCTCAGGGTCCAGTGTGAACACGCCCCTGCTCCCTCCCTGCCCCTCTCGCTCTGCTCCGGCTCCCCAGTGCCTGGACACCGGAGGCCCAGCTCCCCCTCAGGGCACAGAGCCCTCCAGGGCAGGCCCCCCGCTTCCCCCGTCAGCGCCCCTCACTCCAGCGTCAGCCCTGCCTCTCTCCACCACAGCGCCGTCCTCCATGAGTCCTCCACCACAGCAGGTCGCTGCTCTCTTACCTGGGGCCTCGCTCACACCGTCCTCTTCCCGCTGTGCCAGGCTCCACCTCACCGACATTCTGGCCACTGTTAAGACCCGGCTCCAGGCTGACTCCTCCAGGCTCCGCTCTCCCTCCCGTCCGCCTGCACTCCGTCCCCGCCCCCACCAAGCGCTCCTATGGCAGCCGGCTTGGTGCACCTTGGATGTTGAGTGAGTGAAGGGGATGTCACCGTCCCTGTGCCTCCCACGGGGTCCTCGCCGCCTGGGGTTGCTGCCCACGGGCTCAGGGAGTGCGGTGGGTGACCGGTGTCTCCCTGCACTTTGTGTTGGGTGGGCGTGTGTGGGTGCTCGGCAGGTGAGCTCCACGCTCACTCAGGAAGCACTAGCGTCCTGTCTCCCCCCACCCCTCAAGGGGCAGGGGCTGGTGTCGACCCTGTCCTCCTGTGGGTGGGGGACAGGACGTCCCCAGGGTACGGCTTACTCACGACTGCGTCTCTCGGGCCCCAGACTCCCGCTGGCTCTGCTGCACCCCGGGAGCCCCGGGAAGCCTTCAGCTGCTGGGGGCGGGGCCGAGACCGAGGTCGACCAGGAGGCCCAGCCCTCCAGGAGGCCAGGGTCACCGCATGTCCCCGAGCTTGTCAGCAGGGGTATTTGAGGGTGCTGCTCTTCTGGGTCCTCAGAAGCCGGTGTACCCAGCCAGGGGGCGTCCCCAGTTTCCGACCCAGGGGCCCTGGTCACTGGCAGTGGCCTTGACGGAGGCCCCGCCCACCCCAGGTCTGGGCCAGCAATCCTTCATCTGAAAACGGAGGGAAGCACCTGAGATGGTGAGGGGAACGGAGGCGAGCTGGTGGAGAGGGGGCCACCTGGAGGCCTGTCCAGGGACGGACCCTGCTCCTGACTAGCCCAGTGACAAGCGGGGAGGGCTGGTAGGACTCATCGGCGTGACTTCTAAGGGCTGTCACCTCCCTGGCTCTCCAGTGGCACTTACATTTTGCTGTTCCCAGTCCTCTCCCCTCTTTAAGGAGAGGGGACCCATATTCCTTGGGGGAGGCCCTCTCCGTGTCTCCCAGGGGACCTGTGGGGCCCAGACTGGCTCCAGCCAGTGGGCACTTCCAACCTCCCTGCCCGCCAGGGTCCTTCCTGGGCACACAGGACGGAAGGCAGCTGGGCCAGGGGACTCCTGGCCGTTTTCTAGGTGGGAGGGAGACCAGGCTCCAGTCTCTCCCACGGGCTGGTGACGGAAGTACGTTGGCTTGACAGTCATTGCGCAGTGAGGAGGCGGGGGCAGGCTCTGAACGAGACCTCCCGAAGGCGGCGAGGGGAGACCCGGAGACTCGGGCCTGGGAGGAGCCGTGAGTGGAACTGTGCCCCCCACACCCACGCTGGTCCGTGCCTCAGAATATGCGGTCTTCCCAGACATGCTCCGCTCGGCCCAGTGTGGCCGAGGTCCTGATAAGGACAGCAGAGGTCACCGAGAGACACACAGAGCAGGAAGGAAGTCATGTGGCAACCGAGTGGGGACAAAAGGGGCCACGTGCACTGCTCACCAGCTCCGGGGGGGGGGGGGCCACGCAGCCACCGCACAGACTCAGGGATCGATAGGGACCACACCAGCTGGTCCGAAACTAAAGCTGCCTGACTAAGGGCAGGTCCCGGCGGGCGGTCCTGCGGCAGGCTGCGGCCTTCCCTCCGATCTCTCCCCGAGTGGAGGGAGCCCGCCCCTTGTCCGTTCGCACCTAGGGTGGCACACCTGTGGGACGTCGGGTTTCCCTCTCCCAGGCCCTCGACGCGCGGGCACCGCCCAGCGCGAGGCCACAAAGGCCCTCACGGTAGTGGCTTCCTGTTCGCTGCTGACCGTTAACTGTCCTGCACCCACCTGGGTACAAGAAGGGAGTGTCTATCATTCTGCTTTCTGCCCAATCCCAGAGGTTTCCCCGCTTCGGTCTCCCGCCTCCCTGGGCCATCACCGGTGGATTTCACGCACCCCCTCATGCCTTCTCCGACTGCGATGCGAGAAATAAGGCGCAACACTGAGGCTCCTGGAGCTTTTTGTCGATCCATGGAGGCTTTGCTTCCTGGCGGCTGTCCTCAGTTTGACACAAATACACTCATGGAAATTCTTACAGGTTTGGACATTTCTTTTTTTTTTTTTAAAGATTTTATTTATTTATTTTTTAGAGAGGGGAAAGGAGAGAGGGAGAGAGGGTGCCTCTTCCTTGCCCCCTACTGGGGACCTGGCCCACAACCCGGGCCTGTGCCCTGACTGGGAATCGAACCGGTGACCCTTCAGTTCGTGGGCCGGTGCTCAATCCCCTGAGCCACACCAGCCGGGGTGGAATGTCGTTTTTGAGTGCTTCTGTGCAACGGCTTGGACTGTGCACTTTCGGCTTCAATTTCTGTCACGTGGCAGGAAACATCGCCTGTTTGTTTCAGCTCCGGAAAGAACCGACTGTGAGTAGTCGAATAACATCCCCAGGGTGACAGAGCAGTGCCTTCTGTCTCGCTCTACGACGCGTGCTTGTTCTTTTATTTTGTTTCCACCAGGTCGTGCTTCATTTCCAGAGGACTTCAAAAGGAAAGAGGCCCAGCGTGCTGGGGGCCTCCCCAAGGTGGCGCGGGGGTGGCAGGCGCTCCGGGGCAGAGCCGAAGGACGTGGCGGACTCGCCTGCTTGCTTGCTTCCGAGCTCAGCATCTGTGCCTCTGTCGTCTTCCCCGTGTTTTCTAAAACGCTACACAAAAGTCTTAATACGGGGAAGTGATTCTCAGAAGGCTTATTTGCATCTTGCTTCCCTAGCAAAAAAAAAACAAGCGGGTGTTCACTCCCCTCCTTCAGAGGATGAAGCTTCAAGGCGTGGAGCACAAACACGTGGGGAAGCCGAGGGTCTGGCTCTGCTCGCTCCTACGCAGGACCCATGGGATTCTATTTCTCCGTGGCTTCACCGCCCCCCCCCCACCAGCGGCAATCCTTGCACGCCACAGCTGGACCTAGAGGGGCAGAAACTAAGAAGAGGGGCCCCCAAGTCCCGGGAGGGCCTCCCTGGGCCCCACACTGGCATTCATGACAGGAAGCCAGCCCGAAGGACCGCAGGCCAGCACCGCCCTGCCACTTTTCCCGCCACCCAAACACGGGGACAAGAGGAATTTGTCATTCGTGGTGGGGATGACGAATACATCAGTGTACCCCGCTCTAGACAAACGGGAAAGGGGGCCTCCTGCCGTGTTTCCTTGTGCGGGGGGGACACCACGTGGTTTCTGTCGGATGCTGTTGGCCGCCCCCAGGTATCCCCCTCAGATCCGTGTTCACCGCTTCCCAGCCGGCCGGTCTGGGGGAGATCACCGGGTCCCGCAGCCACACCTCCGCAGGTCACCCGCCGCCGCCTCCTCCTGCCCCTGAAGACGGAGCGTTATTTCCCAGACAAATGCCAGGGTCCTATCTTTTCGTATCGAGAAGCTTCCTGCCACCGGCAGAAAACCTCCCTCTAACACCGCGCTGCTGAGAAGCGGGTTCCAACCGCCTGCGTGGCTCGCTCAGGCCTTCCCTCCGTCCGCCCGGAGAACTGGCTCCCGTCTGTTTATGACACTCACACCGCAGAGAAGGGCGCCGAGCGGCAGCCCCGAAGATGGGTGTGCGGCCCGATTTCCCAGCCTGTGAACGTGACCTTCCGCGGCAGGAGGACCTGAACAGGGGCGCTGGTCCTGGGCCACCCAGGTGGGACCCGAATGCCATCATGTGTGGATTTAGGGGTGCGAGGCGGAGGGGTTTGACTCGGACACAGAGAGAGAAGCCCTGGGAGACAGAGGCAACGATGGCAGTGACGCAGCTGCCAGCCTGCCGGGTGGGGGGGGGGGCTTTCCCTCGAGGCCCCGGATGGAGCTGCCTGGCTGGCACCTGCAGCGGGGACATCTGGCCTCCTGTGTTTAAGCCACCTGGTCTGTGCAGGCAACGCGACACCTGGCAGAGCAGCCAAAACCAGCCTCAGGGAGAGTAGGGTCGCTGCGGTGGGTGGAGGGACAGAGCTGAGCAGCGGGAGGCAGAACCTCCCAGGAGAGGGCACATCCGCGGTAAAGGCCCCTCCCCACGCAGAGCCTGAGACACGGAGGCTGGGGCGCACCTGTGGGGGGCGGAGCAGAGACCAGGCCTCACGGGCAGGTTGTGGCGGCCTCGCCCTGGGGTTTGGGTCCTGCTCTGCGGGCTCAGGGCATTAGTGTGTCCTTTACGGAGGGACACTCCAGACAAACAAGTGCGGTGACCTGTGCTCGGAGGGTGCTCACGGGGGCAGACTCTGGGGCGTGTCGGGGCCCGAGGAGGTCCGGTTCCAGGGGAGGGGCCGACGACAGGGCCTGTCCGGGCCGGAGGTGCTGGGCGGTGTGCTCCACGTGGAGCAGGCAGGGCAACCAGGGAGGCTCATGACAACAGGGGACCGGATGATAAACATCGGGTCGGGGAGGCAGAGACAAGGAAGCTGAGCCCTGGCAACAGCCGGGGGCCCTGGCCTCTGCGCAGAGCAGGAGACAGCAGAGGCAGTGGGGGAAGGCGTGGGTGGTGAGGGCAGCGGGGCGGCCCTGGGGAGGGATGGCTTTCGGGAGGAAGGGGCCCCGAGCTCAAGGCTGCTCAGAGCTCTGGGGAGATGGGGATAGGGTTGTGTGAGCTCCTTGTCGGCAGCCCGAGGCAGCGCCGGCAGCCTTGAGAAAGTGAGGGCTTTGTGGCAAGGACGAAGTTGACCCGGTGCCAGACAGGTGGCTGCTGATGAGAAGCAGGGAGGATTCCTGGAACCCCCCGACCCGAAGCTTGGCAGGGCACCTGCATGTCAGCCCTTCCTGAGAGTGACTCATTGCAGCGTCTCCCAGAGCCGTGCCAGCCCTGCTGAGCCTGCGGAGAAGCTCCGGCACATGCTCTTGGACCTTCATCCAGGGGTGTGCATCCCTGGAGGCACCCAGGGGCCCCTAGGCACCCACAGGGGAGACCCTGCTGGCCGCAGGGGACCCACATAACCAGCCTGGTATTCCTTCCTTTCCAGCGGCCTGGTTCCCCCTGGGCCCCGGGTGGAGGCCTTCCTTCCAGAGCCGTGAGGGGGTCTCGCTGTGCGAAGACACCCTGAACCACTCAGCCGACAGGGGGCTGGTCTCCAGCCCACGCGGAACATGGGGAGAGCCCAGCGATAAGAACAGAAGCACCCTGATGCAGATGTGGGCCGAAGACCTGGACACACACCTCAGCGAGGAAGGTGAGCAAGGAGCAAGGTGTCATCAAGGAAATGCAAATTCAAACAACAACTTGACACCCCATACACCTCCCAGAGCAGCCAGATTCCAGACCGCTGCCAGCGCCCCGTGCCGGCAAGGACATGGAGGGGCCGGTGGGAACGCGGCCCGGTGCCGCCGCCGCCGTGGGAGCCAGTCTGGCAGATTCCCACCAAACTGGACATCCTCTCGCCGCAGGACCCAGCCATCGCGCTCCTTGGTGTTTACGTGGGTGAGCTGAGAGCTGCATCCACGCAAACCCTGCACACGGGTGTGTAGGGCAGCTCTGCCATAATCGCTGAAACACGGAAGCTACCGAGACGCCCTTCGGCAGCTGTGTGGACAACCGGACTGCGGTCCCTCCAGACAGTGGGTACGTTGTTCGGCCCAGAGAAGAACTGCGCTGTGAGGCCTTGGGAAGAGACGGAGGCACCTCAACCGCACATCACTCAGTGGCAGGAGCTAACCTGCAAAGGTCACGGGCTTTACGATTCCGACTCTGCGGCGTCCTGGAAAGAGCAAAACCATGGAGACGGTGAGAAGGCCAGTGGTGCTGGAGTTGGGGGGGGCGGGGCGCGGGGAGAGCGGGAGGGGACAGAGGGTTTCCAGGGAGTGCGGCTGCTCTTCACGACAGACACTGTCACTGTGGGGACAGGTCGTGACACCTCTGTCCAAACCCATTGACCGGCCAACACCGAGAGTGACCCTAATGTGCCCTACGGACCCTGGGTGATGACAACATGTCGCTGTAGATTCATCAATGGTGATAAATGTACCGTCTGCCGGGGGTTCACTAGTGGGGGGCTGTGCGTGTGGGGACCCCCCCGGTAGGAGCAACCTCTGCGCCTTCCCCTCAGTTTTTCTTTGGCCCTAAAACTGCTGGAGAAAATGAACTCTATATTTCCTTTTAAAAAAGGGTGGCCCAAGGCTGTCAGGACGGCGGAGGGGCCCGCACCCAGGTGGGCTGCCTTGGAGACGCCCACCGCGGCCTGGAAGGCGGAGCCCAGCGCCGCAGAGCTCCTCTGGAGACGCACCAGAGGCCATTCGACCTCAGGTCAACGCCGGCTCAGCTGCTTCCGCCTTCGCTTGTCGGTGTTTTCACCGAACACTGCGCAAGCCTGCACGGCGTTGATGTAATCGCGCACGAAAATCGCGCACGAATGGATTCGCTGACCCTTAACCAGCTGCAGATCCGACGCTGCCTCACGTTCTCCTGCGAGACTCCCCTGGGCCTGAACAGCTTCTCAAACTCCTTCGGAGGGGACGTCCCCAAACGCAGCCGGCCTTGAATGGTGCGTTCCGGTGTTTTCCTTCAACAGCACGTGATAGAACTTTCAAAACCACGAAAGCAGCCCCCTCTGGGGTGGTGCCGGTGTGGCGTAGCCCCCTCACCCCCGGGCACAGGAATGTGGGAGCTGTCACTGCCGAAACCCGGGCGCCGCTCCCTGAAGCCAAATCCCCAACCCCAGGGCACCCCAGGGCCTCCTGGGCACACCGACACCAAGCAAGACTGAAACTGTCCCTGAAAAAATGACCCTCTGCACACCTGTGCACACTCCTGACCCCCCCCCCCCCGCCGGGGGAATATGCTCACACACACCTCCCAGGCAGGGCCCCAGCCCCTGGTGCCCCCAGCCTTCCCTGGAGCAGAGAACAGGCAAATCCTACATGAACGCCTTGAGCGGTTGGGGTTCCGCCCTTGGCCTTGCGTAGCCTTTTCCGTCCTCCTCCTCACGGAGACCGGCCCCTAGAGCCTGGGAGACACAAAGAATAAGGCAGGAAGTGGGGGTCGGAGACGCTTTGCCCAAACCCGCCTCCGGAGACCAGCCTGACCGAGGCAGGAGGCGGTTCTGACCATCCCGCCCTTGGGGGGCTGAAGGACGCCCCGCGGTGCTCCGCAGGGCTCCCGACCGCACCTGGTGCCCCCAAGGCTCGCCTACACACTTGTCACCTGGCCCGAATGCGTAAAAAGAAGTTTGCTAAGCGAGCGGATCTGGCCTGCTCCATCCTCAGCCCGCCGGCAGCCGGCAGACGCCTTTAAAGTCGGGCCGTTCCCTTCTGAGGTCTCGGGGGACAGGTGTTCCCTCACCGGAGCTTTAGCGCCGGTTCCACGGCCCGACCGCCCCACGTGAGCGTCCACTTTCTCGTTCCGCAAACCTCCCTTGCCGCCTGGTCTGCACGCGGTGATCTGCAGAGGTTCTGCCGCGAGCCACCCAGAGAAAGCTCAGCTCTCGGGCTTTCAAAGGGATGCTGTCCCGCCAGCTGAGACGCGGTGTTTACGACACCGTTGGGTGCTGGCCCCTCTCTGGCAAAGAGAAGGTTGCTGAGATCAGTGGGAACCTACCAGGCAGGCAAGCCGGGGTGCGGAAAATAAGGAAGAGGCAGTGGCCGCAGGAGAATAAAGGGCCCGAGGAGGGGGGAGAGGTCCTGGGGGTGCCAAGTACAAAGCCACATGCCTGGCCTGGCCGTCTGTGCCATGCGCCCTGGCTCCCCACCCAGGGCCTCGGCTCAGGTGTCCGCCCGGGGAAGGAAGCGCGTCCTCCGGAGAGTTCTGTCCCCAGCCTGGGCTTATCCAGGACAAAGCCTAGTTAGGCACAAAGGCTGAGGGAGAGGTTGGGGGCAGGGGGGGGGATTTACAGGGCGGAGAGCTGCCAGCTCCTGGGTTGGCTTTAGCTGGGAAGGGGGCCAGATGGGAGGGCCTGCGAACTGGGTGGGGGGCCACCGCTTGTGACCAGTCTTTACAGCCCCTCTGTCCCACAGAGGTTGTGCCCTTGGGGGAATTAGGACGCCCACGGAAGGCATGGCTGAGGCTGGGGTTATTACTGAGGTCATCTGGGGCCCTTGTCTTCCGAGTGCGGGAAAGACAACTCTGGGGTGGAGTCCAGTGCTCCCTGGGGGGGTCGCACGTGCTCATGAGGGCCTGGGCTCCTGCCTCGAGGTCAGTGCGAAGCTTGGGGCCCCTCATTAAGAAGGGGCCGCGTTCCCAGCAGCCCTCAGGGGGCCAGTGTCCCGACAGCAGAGGACCAGGGAGGCCCCACAGCCTCCCTGGGCTGCACGGCCTGTCCCGAGAACCCTGGGTTGCCAGGGCGAATGGGGGCACAGCGAGCTTCTCCCGCAAACACACCTGCCGCCCCCCACCCCTTCCAAATGAAAAGGGGCTGCCACCTGGCTCTCCCTGGCCTTCTCCGTGCTGACTGGAACACCGACCCAGGGCATGCTTCCCTCAGCGCCACCTCACCTGACCGGAGGTGGATGACCCGGTCAGGTGAGAACTCACCCACAGGCTGTGGGAGGTGGGGCGGCTCAGCAGTGGCCCGTGTGATGAGGCCCACTTGTTCCGAAACGGAAGGGGCGACTGGGGGGCAGGGGCTGGGCCTGCCGGGGAAGCCGGGACGGTGCTGAGTTACCGCAGCAGCTCCTCTGCCTCGGGCCCGCACCGGTGCCAGCCCTTCGCAGGCCACCTTCAATGTCCCTTTCTTGGTGCCAATTTGCAGGTGGGGAAGCAAAGGCTCTGAGAGGTGAAGCCGTCCATCTGGGGCACATGGCCACCTGTAAGCGGAGTCTGGGCGGAATCCCAGCTGTCAGACCCAGAGCCGGTGCTTCTGATCCGTCTCAGCTGTGCTCGAACCAGCTCGTCCCATTGTCCGGGTGCGCAGCCCTGGTGACCCTTCCGTCCAGTCCTTTCTGAAGGCACTGCCCGTGAAGGACCCAGCTTGGCTTCCCAGGCCCACCTTTCAGCGCACGGCTCTGCTCACCCCCTTCCCCTTCTCGGCCCTGCCGCCAGGCCGCCGCCCCTCCCCAGCACACCGCTGTCCTCCCCTGGACCTCCTGACCACCTCTCAGGTCCCGTGACACCCCAGCTAAGTGAGCTGCCCCCCTCTGTGCTCGGCACAGCGAGACCCAGGCAGGAGCAGCGCAGGGAGCCGAAGCTGACGGCCAGCACTGGAATGTCATCAGGGTTGGCGATCAAGTTCCGCGCAAGGAAGCGGCCCGGGAAAGGGCCTAGCTGGGCCGCCCGGGGCCTGCTCTGCAGGTGCTGCCTGGCGGCGTGCACCTGGCTGGGTCACGTGGGTTTCCCGGGCGCAGGTGGGTGGCTGCCTGCAGGCACAGTCCACGCGCTAGGTATCTACGCACCATCTCATAAGCAGATCGATGCCTAGGACTTCACTAGAGCTCGCCTAGGACATCCGATGACATCATCACAGGACATCTCGGTGGAAAGCGATGCTGGGGTGAAGGCCCACAGCTGGGGTGAGGGTGCTGATTGACGGGGGTGTGTCCCCCGAACTGCAGCCCCTGGACATCGGCTCTGGGGGGATGGGGGGCCCCTCTCCTGCGGGTCTGGGGTCCTCGCTGAGCTCTGCGCCCCGCTGCCGGGCCCAGCACTGGAGACGTTTGAATCATCCCTGAATCGATACAGGCCTGCTGCGGAATTTTGTTAACCCGTCTCCTGGGGCGACTAAAATATGATTTCATTTGCAAACCCTGTGGGTCTGTTCAGCAGCCCAGGGCCACCTGCCGTCGGAGGAGAAGGGACGCCTGGAACCAGCAGCCTCGCCGTGCCCCTGCGCTGGGCATGGTGCACACCCGCATGCAAGTGCACACTCGTTCACACTCACACACAGGGCGCAGCACCCGGCTGCTGGGTCTTCGCCGGGAGCAGCACTGAGAGCTCGTGTGTGAGCCTCTGGGGGGACACCGGTGACACCGCTGTGTGGGGCGCATGAGCGTTCCAATGCCTGGGGTCAGCTCTGTGCCCTCTGTCTGTCTGGGACGGGCGGGGGGCTGACACCCACAGCAGCAGGCGGAGCCCTCGGGTGCCACTAACTCCCTGTCTGGGGACCGAGCGCCCCCTACTGGGAGAGGAACCATCAGGACGGGCCAAGGGGCCACCAAGAACCCTGCTTGGGTGGCCCAGGGGAGGGGTGAGAACGACAGGGCTCAGGCCCTGGAGCCGGGCAGTGTGGGAGGTGCTGGGGTGACCGGCCCCGGGAGCCACGAATCCCTCAGTGAGGTCTGGGAACACCTTGCAGAGTGTCTTCTTTTTAACATGAACCCCGGCCCCTGGATGGCTTTCCTGCAACAGCTGCTCATGGACCCCATGTCACCCATGTCCTCTGAGCCTGGGACACGGACCAGGACACACGCTGCTTGGGCAACCGGCCTGGCTCACCCTGGAGACGTCCAGGGCTGGCGACGGTCATCATGGATCACAGGCCTTGGGGAGGAAGGGAGCCCACGCCCCTGCTCCCGGCCATGGGGCCTGGGCAGAGCATCGATCTTCCCCACGAGGGTCCTCAAGCCCAGCAACCCTAGTGACATTCCTCAATTGTCACCAAGCCTCCAATGCTCCTGGGATGCAGTCTTCCAGCAGACCACATGCAGGGAGGGAGGGGTGACCATGACCTCCATGCTCCCCCACACTTTGTCCACGCAGGAAAGGCTCTTTGGGGCTCCTCCAGGCTGGTGGACTTCCTGGAGGCGGAGGCCCCACCTTGCTAACGTGCAGCCCGCACTGTGGACACCCATGAGACGTGTCCTCATAAAAAGACGCCGCCGTGAGCTGAAGTCCTGCTCCTCAGCACCCACGGTCTCTCACATGGGGCCCACTCCTGAGGCCCATGCCAGCGTGTTCATGGGTGGGAGCTCCACTTTGCACGGGGACCCTGAGACCTGGGGAAGCTGGTGCAGGGCCGACGGGTGCTGGAGCCCCCCAGGGTCGGACCCAGGGTGTCCTTGAACCTTGGCTCCGGCACCGATGCGGGCTGCTCCCAAGCACATCGAACAAACACTCTTTTGAATAATATTTGTACTGAGGGCCTACTGTGTGCCAGGCCTTCTCCTGAGCCTGGGAACAGAGCATGAGCAGGCCCCCTGCCAGGCTCATCATGTCCGTGTCATTACCTCATTGCAGGCTTGTGGCTACATTGGGGGTAGAACGGGATCCATCTCTTAAAACCTGATTCGCCTGTTACTCTCCAAATTCCCAATGATGCAGTTCGGGGTCTCGCTTTTATTTGATTTCGTATTGTTTTACTCTGAACGAGCATTTTACCGCCCAGGGAGACTGCGTGTCCTCGGGTTTCCTCAGGCACCGGTGGCTGGGCCAGGACAGGAGCGAGCCGGGGATGCAGGTCACACTGTTCCAGGGTGTGCCTGGGCCCTGCTCCGTGCCAGGAGGTGTGGCCGCCTGGGACACATTTATGGGTTGGTGCCCAGATGCGGTTCTGAGGTTGGGAGGGGTGAGTTCCCGTCTCCTCCAGAGATATCAGAGCTGTGTCGGCCTGGGGTCTGGAGGGAGCATTCGCCCCCCCCCCCCCGCCTGGGCGTGCTGGCCCGGGGGACACCCTGGGGAGCAGGGGAGCAGACCGAGCAGGAGGTCCTGGTGGCGGTGGGGACTCCGATGGCCACGGTTTCCACTAGAGGGCTCAGGCTCGCACGCAGGTGTCCCCAGCTCCTGCAGGAGGCCAGGTTGCCGCCGGGCGCGGCTCCTCATAGGATCCACGCGATCCTGGCCAGCCCGAGATGCACTGTCCCCGTGGGGCCTCGGGACACCTGAGAGGCCGTTTCCGCGTTCAGCAGACACAGCCAAACGCATCCTCTTGGGGCTCTTTGGATACCCCTGGTCCTTTCTTCTTTCCTTCTTCAAATTCCTGGGGTTGCGTGTCACCCTTCAGAGCTGTTTCTGGAACTCTCGCTGGGTGGGGCCCCGGAGGGTGAGGGGTGAGGGCACGGCCACAAGGGACAGTGAGGGCCTCAGTCGAATGTCCCACAGCGGGGTGGGGGGAGGGAGGCGGGTGATCACAGTCTAGATCATCCTGGAAAACCCAAAACGTACATGAAGCCTCTGACCTGTGGTTTCGCATCTACGCACAGTCCTGGGCAGGCACTCTGGGTCCCTGATGTCAGGAAAAGCCGGGTGTTTGAACAGGAAAGCCCTCCGCACCCCAGGAGACGTGCTGTGAGGGTGGGAGCCCTATGGGGGGCCGCCGGTCAGGCAGGCCCGCAGCCCGTGGGGCTGTCCCCCGTGCCGAGCGCACACAGTCGGGTTGCACTCAGGCCCGTACACGCAGGTCCCACGGGCGCCATCCATTGCTGATGAACAAATGCAAGGGGTGAGGCGGTGAGTGAGGGAAGTGGCCCGGCTGGTGGCCTCTGGCTCTCGTGCGGGAAGACAGGGCCCCACCCACGTGCCACGGGCCTCGCCCAGAACCCGTCTCTCCCTGCAGCTGTTTCTTCCTCACTGGGCACAATGCAGCCTGGTGCTGGGGCCGCCCAAACCACCGGAGGGACCATCCTTCCACCTGCCCCCCAGGGTCTAGCCTCACCTCTGCCTCCAAACCACCTTCAACCCCCATCTCTCATAGGTCCACCCTGCTCCCCCCGGCCCCTCTCTGCTGCCTCCCAGGGGGCGGCCTTCCCAGCCTGCCCCTCTGACGCCCAGCCGCCCTCCCACCGCTCGGCGAAGCCTGCCCGGCCCCAGCAGACGTGCTCCCTCACCACGGCCTTCCCGCGGTGCATCTCCTGTCCCCATTTCCCTTACAAACGGCCACTCACACGCATCTCCTTCCTTCGATAAAATGTGCTTTCCGGGGGCAGGCCGGCACCCTGATCCCCGACCTCGGCCGGTACCTGCTCACGGCCGCGGTCAGGACTTCTGTTGGTTTCAGCTGGACAGTTAGGCTTCCCGAATGAGAACACGCCCCAGCTGCCCGTGGAGGGGGAGCGGGCCCCTCCCCTGAGCCCAGAGACAGAGGCTGGGGTGGGGTCGGGGTGCAGAGCCGTCCAGAGCCCCGTGTCTGCGGGTGACTTTGGTCCCAAGGGCGACGATTCCTCTATTTCATCGTCTGTACATTTAATTTAAAAAATCTGATCCTGTATTTCTGTGGTAATGGAAAAATCCGTCTCAGGTTTGGTGTGTTTTTGTTTTGTTTTGTTTTGTTTTTCACAGAAAAAGAATCCTAAGAATCTTACAGCATCTTTAAGCAGCTCACACAACCAGTCCTTGCCCTAGTCCAGTGTCCCAGCCAAGGATGAGCCTCGGGCCCGTCCCTGGTGCAGCCTGTGGTGGGGCCAGGCCTGGCTCCGGCAACTGCCCAGAGGAAGCTGGGCTGCGGAGGAAGGGGGGCCAGGCAGAGCGCGTCTCTGGGCTGGACCAGAGGGGAGGAGACCCGTGGCAGTTCCCCGCCAGGCCACCAGGGGCAGGAGACCAGGCACATCCCGAAGACTCCTCCTCGAAGCTCGGGGCGGCCATGGCGCCTGCGTGTTCAGATTCCCACGCTGACAGCTGAGATCCCGACACGGAGAGGGCACAGCCTGTCTGCCCCCCTCCCCCGCCCCCGGGGCCGCGTCTTCCCTCCTGACCAGCTCCCAGCACCCACGCGGAAAGAGGACGCCCTTTCCTCCAAGGGCACCTCCAAAGAACCGTGAGAAGTCCCTCGCTCTTCCGGAAACGAGGAGATGCGTTGTCCACTAGTCGCCTCCAAACCGGCCAATCCCACGCCAAACCCCTCTCCACCACCCGATCCTGGCCATGCTGCTTGGAGATGTGTCGGGGGCGGGAGGCTGGGGGGGTCTGGAGGGACCGTGCGTCTCAGCACAGATCGTGGAATCGCTGAAAGTAAAACATGTGTGTGTCCTTGTACCTGGCTCGCTTTTCCTGGTTTCTGCAAAAAAGAGCTCAGAGCCCCCCATGAGGGGACAGACTGTTGACCTCTGTGTCTGAAAACGCCCAAAATATCTCCCACGAGGGGCCCCGTTCCACTCTCTTTGTTCCACCCTGGGGCGGAAGCGGCTGTCTCCGCTCCAGAAACAGGATTTCAAATTAGATTATCTGAATGAAACCAGCAGCTGTTGGTGTGGGAGAAGTGAAGGGCCGGTGCTCCCAAGTCCTTGATCAAGAAGAGGTCTCGAGAGGACATCTGTCCCCCTCGCCTGGGTGCCCGGGCTGCACCCGGCAGGACGGATGGCTTCATTCTCTTACAGAGGGTCCCTGGGGACAGATGGCACATCTTCCCAGGCCACCTATCGCTGGCTGGCCATTCATAGAAGCATTTGTTTGACTGAGCTCCTGCATGCGGGCAGTGATAGATTTCAGGGAATATTCTTTGGGCGGAGAGAGAGCTTTTTTTGCACATTTTCTGGAAATGGCTCATTGAACCACAGCAAAGCATTAGCACAGGGGACCCCGAGAGTCAGCGAGGAACCCACAGGTGCCTGTCCCCCCCAAAGGTGTTTGCAGGTAGGGCTTCACAGAGAGCCCTGTGACGTTACTGTCACGTGTCATCTTGCCGGAGCCTCAGCGCCTGGACACGTGGGCAAAGGCGACTCTGGATATTTCCGTCCAGTGTTTCGGGAGGAGAGTCGCAGTGAAGTCCATGGACTTCAGAGAAGCAGATTGTCCTCCTGTGGTGGTGGGCCGTGCACGATCAGGGGACGGCCTGCAGAGACCCGAAGGCCGGCCTGGGAGGAGGAGGGCGATGCTGCCCTCAGACCCCCGGGCTCCGTCCGCAGCAGCAGCAGCTGCGGGCTCCCCAGCCCATGGCCTTCGGACTCTGACTGTGGCTCTCCCCTGAGTCCCCACGCAGCCCTCCAGCTCCCCATCGGATTTCAGAGTCCACGTCCCCCGAGCCCATTCCTTTCGATCATCCTTTGTCTTTGTGTATTTATGTCCTGTCAGCCTGCTTCTCAGGAGACTCCTGACTCATATGAGTCCCAGTCTGAAAAAAGTGAGGTGTGGGGGGGAAACACACAAAAGCAGGGTATTTTATGCCCCAGAAAATAAACCTTTGGTTTGAAAGATGACTTGACTTTACACTTCAGCCTCAGCATTTCCCACACTCCTGGTAACTGAGAACGCACCTCGGCTGCAGAGTTCGCCACTCGAGTCCACCTTTGGGGCGTCCTTCCCCGTCCCCACTCCGCCACCCTCACGGAAGCACCACTGCCTGGCATCTCCTCAAACCCCTGCTGTGGCTGTGGCCTGGGCGGCCTTCTCATTCGCTCCCCTTCAACTCTTCCTCCACGGGACAGTCGGATTTTCCCTACGGTGTGATCTCGCCCTCCCTGAGCTGCGACAGACAGCCTGTGGGGTCGGTGCGAGGAGGGGGAGATGTAACTGAGCTTGGGCTCGGCTTCACTCCCAAGCTGCTAAGAAGCCAGCAGAGGCCACGGGCCCCTTGTTCCTGCCCTCGGTTTGCACCTGCGACCGAGGAGCCCTGCCCTGAGCTCCGCCGCGTGTCTCTCTCCCCCTTGCTCACCAAGTTGCAAACACCCAAGTCTAGGTTTTCCACAACCTACCAAACCGCTTCTTACCTTGAGGACGTACCTACTTTGTCCGCTGCTTGGCCTGCTGTCCCTGTCTCTCCACCTCTCCGCCACAGCCCCTGCGGGAGGCTGATCGCTTCCTCAAGGAAGGGCAGGTGGGGAGCCCAGGACAGGTCCGTATTTTCCTCGTATAGCCTCACAGCGCTCTGTACTTTTTCTTCATCGCTCTTCTGATATTTTCAGTGATTTGGTTCTTTGCACTATTTACCTGCTGCTTATATGCCGACTAGAGAGGAACCCAGAGGGCCTGGGACCATGCCTGGGCCCACCACGCCCGCCTTCCCAGGCCCGGCGGGACCCCTGCCCTGTGACGAATGCTCGAAAATTGAGTGCTGGCTGTCATGAGACATCGTAAGCGTCCAGCTCTCCAGGGACCTCAGCACCAACACGGCTCCATAAATCAGAATCTTCCCGCTAACTTTTAATGTCTACGTTTTTTCATTAAAACCTGAAAGTTAATTTTCACTGGCGAGAGAAGGGACGACAATTCCCGGGTTTGCTGGGCGGTGGGAAGCTTCTGCCATTCTTCCTGGCTCCCCCCCCCCCCGCCACGGGAATGCTGCGCGTGGGGAGTTCTCCACCCTCACGGGTGGTGACGGAAACCGGGGTCACTGCCCATCAGGAAGGCTGGAAACGCTGGGGCTCGTGTCACCTGGGCCCCCGTGGACAGGTGTCCTCCCTGACTTTTCCTTGAAAGCTGGGATGGACAGCAAGGACTGCGTGAGGACCCTGGCCGTGGTGGTGGCTGTAAACTTGGGGTCCCGGATCAGCAGGGGTTGGGGTGCACTCACTGACGTCAGTGCTGGTCACTCTGGCCGTGCCAACCACAAGGCCAGGTGTTCTGGAGCGGCATCCCCACGGGGGCCAAGGCCTGGGCTGGAGGGGAGGTTTCGGGGACTCTGACCCCGCACAGCCCCTTTCCAGCCGGAGCACCCGCGTCACTCTCCGGTGGCATGCATCACACCGTGCCTGGGCGATCGCGGAGCCCTAGCACCGACAGGCCAAGGCCTCCCCACTCACGTGCTCAGAGAGCAGCCCCAAAAGCCCAGATTCACCGACCCTGCTGCCTGCTCAAGGACTCTGCATTGGACACTGGGCTGGATTCTTCCCCCCAGACTCCCCCAAATGGACGCCCCCAAATGCTCCAGCAGCACAGTCTAATATCACAGACTCAGCACCATGGGTCTGATCGCCTCGTCTCTCCCCAGCTTCCCCCCCCCCCGGCCCCCCGAGACATCACTTCCATTCTGACAGCTTCTCAGGCCACAGACCTCGGAGTCGTCCTTGAGGGAGAGGCTCTCCGCCACCGCCACGCGGTCTCTCGGGGTGCCTTGCTGGCTCTCCCGCCGGGGCAGGCAGATGTGCCACAGCTGGCCACACCTGGCCACAGCAGACAAGCCGGGTTTGCACGGGCCGTTTGGTGCAGAACAACTTCCATCCAGAGAATTTCGCGTCGAGCGTTTCTTCTGTGTAGAAAACCTCAGGAAAAATAACTTTAAATTAAACATCTGTTTGAAGGCACCCGAGGCGTCCGAGACGTGCGGATGGTTCCAGAGGGAAGGCCAACTCGGGGCCGGAGCCAAGCATGCGGAATGGCGCCTGTGCGTGAAGCATCTGCTCGGTGGACACGAGCAGGGCCATTTCCAGCCCTGCAGGGCCGGGCGCCTGACAGGCGCTCAGAGCTGTCAGGAGGATGCCCGCGTTCCAGGAGACATGTGGTTGTCAAGGCAGGACCCAGGAAGGGCTGTCGCCGGGAACCAGAGCCAACCAGAAATAGACCAGCCTCCCCTCGGCCCCCTCCAAACACAGGGAGGAGGGCGCAAGAGAGACAGCGGAAATGTGTACCTTGCACTTCAAACCGGGCCAGGTGATGTCCCCACACTCCAGGGAGAAGAGAAGAGGGATGGACACCCCATGAGGGGCCGTCTTTCCCGGGGAGGCGCCTGCTGCTGGGGTGGCTGAGCCCTGAAAAGGCAGGAGGAAAATGGGGTGAAGAAGCCGAGTCGCTCAGCGTCACCTTTGGCAGCGCCACTGTGTCAGGGAGATAAAACGAACGTCCACGGCCCTCCACCCACGAGAGGCCCTGAGAACCACACCTGGCTTCCGCCGTCCTAGGGCCTAAGGAAGGGCAAGGGTGAGAGGAAATCCAAGAGAAAAGCAGACAGCAGAAGCAAACCCACAGCGACTTACAGAGGCTGAGGTTTCAGACCCGCACCTTAAAGTAATGGTGATTAATATCTTCAGGAACATTTGAGAACAAGATACAGAATTTTGGCAGCAAACTGGAAACTATAAAAGTAAATCATAAGGCCATTATGGAACTTGGAAATAAACACCCACAAGTTAAGCGCCGAGGCGGACAGTGAGACGGAAGGTGGGCAGATGGTCTGAGAATGCTCTTTGCAAACGAGTGTTTCCAAATTGGCCCTTTAAACACGAAAAGATGCTCAACCTCATCAATCATCAAGGGAACAGAAAGTGAAGTCCCAAGCGCACGGCTCCGCAATCCGACCAGAAGAGCTAAAATTTAAAGACGAACACCAAAAACCTCCGACAACAGCAGGTGGGGAGGGGCTGACACCGCCCCCCGCCCCACCCGCACCCGCCCCTGCACCCGCACCCTGACGGCGGAAGAATAAATAGTCCATCCACCCAGGGCTCCGCCTGGTGGTAGCAGCCGAGCTTGGCTGCGCGCATCCCCGAGGGCCCAGAAATTCCATCCCGGGGCACGCAGACCCCAGGCGCACGCACGGGGCGCTGTGGCAGCCGCCCAGGGACCGCCCCCACCCAGCGCAGCAGCGGCGCCGCGATGGCAGAGCTCGGCGCTACAGACGCCGCAGCACCCGAGCCGGCGCGCTCCGGCTGGTGCAAGGACGCGACGATTCTCTCTTGACAGTGAGCGAAGACACCGTCTGCTGGGGAACACGCAGCGACTGGTTTTAGGGCGCAGACCTGGGACCCGGCACGCCTGCTCCGCGGCTCTGGAACTCGGGAAGTGGGTGGCGCGGTGGGCGCTGGGAGACCGTGCCAGGGAGACGCGGAGTCAGGTGGTCGATGCCCACTCGTGCTCCGGTCCCGACAGCCCCTCCAGCCGCGTGCGTAGGTTTGCCTGCCGCTCTCCGCGCAGCGACAGGTAACCACGAAGTGTCTGTTCAGAGCGGCCCTAACGTGGATCCGGTCCACGCCAGCCTCGTGGGCCCCTCTCCGGCACTCTGCCCCAAGCCCCTGCCACCCCCTGGGTTTCCACGGCGCCTCCTGCTGCGTCAGTCCCAACCCAGCAGCCTGACGGATCCCTCGAAAACCTAAATCACACGCTCCGTGCCGGGCCCTGGCCCCCAGGCCTCGGCCCCACATGAGGTTTCTTTCTGCTCCTCGATCACATCGGGCCCTTCTTGCCTGGCTCTCTAACCCTGGCTCCGCACCAGCTCCTGTGGGCGGCGGCTCCAGCCTGGGTTTAGGCCGCAGCAGGGGTGTGGAGGGCTCCCAGGTGCTGTTCCCAGGGGCGCCACCTGGCAGCCCAGATGCGATGCTTCCCGGAACCCCCCGGGGACCCGCGGGTGGTGGAGGTGGGGCCTCCTTTCCGTCCTCAAGCTTGTTCGGGTATAAGAGCTCGGGGATGCGTGGGTTGTGGGTCCCCTCGAGGCTGACATGGTGGCGGGAAGCAGAGATGTCCAAATCCTTCAAGAACGGCTTTGAAAAGCATGGAACCCCAACACACAGGCCTACAGCGGGTCCCTTGCCAAGAAGGGACCAACCGAGAAGAAGCAGCTCCCTGGATCGGCGACGTCCAGCTTCAGCGTCGCTGGCATTGGGGACAGAAGCCACTTTGCTGTGGGGATCCTGCCCCTACCCACCGGATGCCATTAGAACCTACTCCCCCTACCCCAGTTCACGACAACCAGAAATATCTCCCAATGTCTCCAAATGTCTTCTCAGTGCAGAGGCAAAATTGCTCCTGGTTGGGAACCAATGAACTAGACGAGCCAGCCTTCTGCGCCGTAGAATGTTTTAAGAGACATGGAGATGGGTTCATCCGATAACACGAATCACCAAGACGAAATGTTTCCCCTTCCGTGCTCACTTAGATAAAAAAGTGCTCACCTCCGCGGTCAGCAAACAACCCTGAGAACTAAGCACCGCGCTGCTCCCAGCCGACAGCGGGTCCGGCAGACAGCCCGGCGAGGCGGGCTGGTAATTGGCAAATCAATCACAGATAAGATGAATGGTGTGCCCCTCCCGTCCTGGCGGACACGCTGCCAGCCGCGGGGACGTACCCCTCCTCTCCGCAATCTCGTTTGCGTGATGAGTGTGTTTCGGCAAACCTCCCACCCACCATCACCCCTCTCTATCTGAATTATCATAAATTTCAAATTAGTGGCAATATGCCGATACATCTTTCGCTCACTTCCAGTTCCCCCGAAAAACGAGTTGGGCATGGCCTCCGCGCAGCTGGGAGCTCATGGGGCATCCAGCGTGGCCTCAGAGGGTCCCCTCCCGGCAGCCTCCGGGCGGCGGAGGGAGGCAGCTCCCTGGTGCACTCTGTCAAGTTGGAAATCGCAACGGTTCCAGGGTTTGGCATTTCGAGCCGGAGCTGACATTTCTGCCCTCCCGGCGCTTCGGTAACACGGTGGTGCGTCCTCCTTCGGACGACCATTTCCAAAGAAGTTCGATGGCTTGTGTATCAGGGAAGGGCTCGGAAAGGCGGGGAAGGAGTGATGTTCCGACAAAACCCATTTCAGAGGGGAAAAGGTCATTTTGTGGTGTGTGCGCTTAAAAAGAGAGAGAGAACACTAAGCCCACGACTCTGAAGAGCTGTCTCCCATTCCATCCCAGGTGGAGCTGGGGTCGCCGAGAGGCCTCCGCTCGCCCCTCTGCCCCTGAGCGTGGGGCCAGAAACAGTGGCCTCCGAGAGAGGGGAGTCCTGGGGCCTGCTGCCATCCATCCCCCCTCACTGCCATCCGCCCGCCCTTCCCTCCATGGCCTCTTCCAGCTGTGAGGATTGTGGGGCGCTCCCCCCCTCCCCGGTCCCTGCTCCAACTTTCTCCAGAGCAGGTCAGATCTAAAAGCCTCAAAGAGCAGCAGAGACAAAAATCAATGCCATTGTCAAACACAGGGAATGCCAACGTGTCAGAAGGCTCGGCGCGCCCCTGCGGCGTTCTCCTTTCACATCTCGTCACCGCTCCTGAAATGTCCTTGGGTTGCCCTTCACCCGAAGGAACTGGCATCCAAGTGTGAACAATCAGACAACAAGCAAGAAAAGAGCATTCCGAACTCTTGCATGCCTCCCTTTTCACGCGGGCCCCGCCTGTGGCCCCGTCCCCAGAAGGCATCGCGGGAGGCAACGGTCATCTCCTGCTGGCACCGAGGCAAACGGAGGTTCACTGGTCCAGGCCCTGCGAAGACCGGGAAAGGAAAAGGCCGTGGCTCCTCTGGGCTGGCCCACCGCAGGGTTATCAACACGGGGAGGAGTGCAGGCAAGTCCCTAAGAGGTGCTGCGAGGACCTGCGCTCTAGAAGTCCTGCCGCCCCCAATCCTGAGATGGCTGGGGGTGGAGGCTGCCTCCCCGTCGAGGGACTGGGGAACCGTGCTGACGGACGGGGTGGGGGGAGGCCGCTGCGGGGGCAGCAAGCCTCGTCCTCGTCGCGTCTTCGATGTCGCAATGAGCAGCAGCCTTTGTCCTGTTCGCACCGTGTCCCCCGCAGCCCGGGGACGGCCTGCCGGTCACACAGCGCGGAGCGCAGGACTGAGGACCCGGAGGGAGAATCCCTCGTGGGCGGAAATTGAGGTGCGGAAGGTCCAGCTTCGCAGGTTCGGAGGCTGGGTTTCCGTGGTGTGCGGTGGGATCTTCAGGCATCGACTGAGCTGACCGGGATGCTCAGGCCTGGTGGCCCCGGCCAGGCCAGGGCCTCAGGCCAAAGTTGGATGAATAAGCAGCTTTGGATGAACAGGTGAGTTCACCAAGATGAGCAAACATTCTGCTAGTACGTTCTCAGAATGTCACTGAAGCTAACGGTTCAGCAACTGACTGGTGACACCGCCTCTTCCTGTACCAGCATCACTAGGGACAAAGGTCCTGCTGAGGCGCTGAGAGTGACATCATAGGGCTGCTGGCATCTCAGGTCTCCACAGTTTTCAGCGGCATGATGGGATTACTCTTCTCCTCTGTTTCATCACTGAAGAAAGTAAAGCACAGAGATGTTAAGTCACTTGCCCAAAGCCACACAGCCGGAAAGTGGCAGAGCCGGGATTTGAACCTGGCTCTCTGGCTCCAGTGTCCGTAGTCCCAATCCCTACATTATTCTGCCATTTGCCAAATCAAGTCTCAAAACCATGCAGAAGGAACAGAAGTCAGAGAAACCTGTGGAGAAAAGGAAGCTTTTCAGGAAGCCCACAGTTTGAGGAGGAATGACAGAGCCCAGCAAGTCAGGCGACAGGGGCCTCTCCTTTCCACACCCATGACAGACACCCCTGCCAGGCAGGGACAGGAGGGAGGAAAGTCCCGGCCCCCGGCCCCTGTGGTTCAGGGTGGGCTGAGTCATCCTGAGGTGGAACGCCGGTGGACCGGGGCGTCTGGGGCGTTCAGATAAGGAAGTGACGCTGGCATTTCCAGAAGGCGCTGTCTCTGCCGAAGCCCACCCCTCAGCCAGGTCAGAGGCCCGCCTCCGCTCCTCTGCCTTCTGCCCCCTCAGCGGGGCTGACGGCTGTGGCAGGGCAGAGAGGAGCAGGACGGAGGGGAGGGTCTTTGCACAGGCCACCCCACGCCCTGGCCCCGGCTGGGCCTGGCCCTTGCTGGAGCTGCGGGCCGAACTCTGCGCCCTGCCCTCTGATTCTTACATGGAAATCCTGACCCCCGGGACCTCAGGACCGGCCTGCATTTGGAGATAAGGCCTTCACAGAGACAACCAAGTGCACGTGAGGTCACTAGGGGGGCCCTAGTCCAGTCTGACCGGGGTCCGTAGGAGAAGAGGAGATGAGGAATGGACCTACACAGAGGGACGGGCCACGTGAGGACGCAGGGAGGAGGCAGCCATCCAGGCACCAAGGGGAGAGGCCTCGGGGGGGACCAGCCGGCCCACGCCTGGGGCTCGCATCCGGAGGGATGGCCTCCTGTCGGTGAAGTCACCCGGACTCTGGGACCCATCACGGCTGCCCAGGCACCAGTACAGCTGGTTGGCGTGTCGGCCCGCAGTCCGAGGGGGAGACCAGGGGTCGGCCACACGGCTGGTGACAGGTCAGCCGCTGCCAGGGCGGACAGCCAGCACCCACAAAGCCCTGTCTTCTCCCATGTCCGTTACTTAAAGAGGGTGAACGTGCGACACTGAGCGCACCAGACTCCCTGCTGGAGAGTCCCGTCGGCTTCCGAGAAAACGTGCCACGGTGCCGTCTGCGTCTCGCTGTGTGCGCTGGGGGCGCCTTCATACCTCGTCTTCTCCCTGGGGCCCTCGTTGGCTTCCGCTGACCTCGTCTGGTGCCCGGGGGGCCTTCCCGGGGGCCGAGTGCCTGCTTGTGCCTGGAGAGCGAGAAGGCAGCCCGGAAACTTGTCAGGAGGAGGAAGGTCCCAGAGAAGGGCCGCCTCCCCTAATTCCTGTTTGATACTCCCCCTAACAAATCGACGGTTCCATCATGTCTGGGATAGAGGCATCCCTGGACAGTCGGGCATTTCGTTTGGGGGGACTGGCTCCCACCTGGTGACGCAGATGTCCCAGCCAGGCTGTGCCCGCACACCAGAACCGCCAGCGGCAGCCCCGCACCCTTCCCTGGCTCCCGGCTGCTGGAGAGGAGGTTGCTTCGCGCAGCCTAACAAATTCATCTTTGCCCCCTTCCCAGGCCCCAGCAGGCGGGAAATTTCAGCTGGTGCAGGGAGGCGGGGCTGAGACGTCAGGAGAAGCTCAACCAGCCCCAGGAGCGAGAGGGTTAACTGGCTTGGGGCTGCCTAGAAAGGGGGGTGCTCACCCACCCTGAAGACTGCTTGGGCTTCAGAACGGACACTGACCGAGGAGAGTCAACTGCCCGTAACCCCAATTACCCAGGAATAACACGACTCAGCAGATGCCTCGCAGGCCCGGGTCGCATTCCTACGTGCTCAGCAGTTTCCGCTCAAAGCCAGGTGTTCACACCCGTCACTCCCGTCCCGGACGTGACGGGAGCCAAGTGGGGCTGTTTTCTCCGGCAGGGTCTCCTGGAACCGTGTCCTTTGTGTGACATGGGCGCTGCGTCTGGCGAGAAGGGGAGTTCCCACGGGGGCCCCCTGCAGGAGACAGGGTGCCGGGGCCCACCCTACCCACCTCGGTGGGACCTTGTCAAAGTCCTCCCGCGGCTCCTGGGCACCGGAGAGTTCCGCTGTCCCCAGCCGACCGTAAACAGTGGCCTGTCTGGGACTGGCTCGGGGTCCCCATCGTTGTCCCCACAGGGCCCTGCTGTTTCCCTCGCCTGTCTCCTCTTCCCTGCCCAGGGCCTCATGGGAACGGGTGACCACTGCTCATCGAAGGCACTTTTCCAGACTCCCAACCCCGGGGGCCCCTGTTCAGCCTGCCCGGGGCTGACCTGAACATCGAACCAGGTGGATTTGGGGGTAGCTCATCTGCCACCTTTCCTGGTACTGTCTTTGTGGATGCCTGTGAGCATCTCGGAACCCGTGCTCCCCTGTCCAATCAAATCACCAAGTTTGAACCCCAAGGCTCAGGACAGCCATCGGTAGTTGTCAAGGTGCCCCCAGGGCTGAGGACAGCAATCTGAATCTGAAGCCCTGGCGGGCAGATGTGCCCACGCCTTGGCGGGGGGGGGGGGGGAGTCTGGGACGGGCATCTGTCGGCCCAGAGGCTGTGGCAGGCCTCTCTCCCCAGGCCTGGGGGAGGGGACAGGGCCAAAGGAGGACGGAGCAGGGTTTTATTGCATATCTGTTGTTCCAGGCGCTCGGCAAGATGTTTACATATTTCCCCTCATTCAGCTCCTCTGGGGGCCCTTGGATCTAAATGTCATTTTCTCAGCTGGAGGAGGATTAGAGATGGCCCCAGATTCTCTGCCACTCTTCCCACAGACAGATGGGGGCCCAGCCCCCGCACGTGACTCCGAGCGGACTCAGTGACTGCGTGCCTAGCACGACAGCAGGATTGATTCGGCGACTCCCAGGGCCTTTGGACACTGGTGTCTGTCTCCACCACCTGAGGATGCTTGGTCTTTGGAAAGCCACCTGCTCTGTAGAAGTTAACGGCTCCGCGGTGTCCCTGCTGTGAGGACACCCAGGCCAGCTCCTGCACAGGCACCTGGGACCGGGCAGCCTAACCGGGCAGCCCCGCCTGGGGCCCGAGATGGAGGGGACCTTCCGACCCAGCCAGCCTTTGCGGGGCTCTAGACACAGCCACGGCGTGAATCTGGCCACGACAGATACCAAACAAATCCCACCCCGGGGAGCCCAGGCAACCGTGGAGTCGGGAAGCATTAGTGAACTGTGTGGGGCTGTTTGTCGCACACTGAGGCTGTGAGAACACTCAGTTACACTGATCGCACTAGTAAAGGGAGTGGGGGGGGGGCCTCTAAAATGTTAAGTTCTCCGAGGCCACGAGATCGTTCACAGGTGAGCTCCACAATGAAAGGAGGAGTCACCTCCCTCCCGAGACCCCTTCCCCCCCCGAAACCTTCATCCTGCAGAATACAATAGCCACATCCGGGGCAGAATTTATGCACAATCTAAATTGGGGAGAGGGCTGTAAGTCGCCCTGACCCACCCCGCCACCACCGCTGGGTTCCTCCGTTTGTCCCCGCACACCCAGAAATCGCCGCCAGCCTCTCCCCTGGAGAACAGCACCCACAGCCCCTCTCCGGCCCCGGAGTGGGCTGTGCAGGGCGGTCCCCAGCCACTGTGCGCCAGCAAGGCCGTTGACAAGGGACGTACATCGGGCGGCGGCTGCGCCGGCTGCTGCCTGCCGCTCTGGTGAGCGTCTGCTCTCAGAAATGCCATTACACCCTAATGAGCTGCTCGAAGCAGCAGCTTCGCAGCCCAGCCAGCTGCTGCAAGGGTTGTTACGGCCTCGCTGCAAAGATAAAAACACCCAGAAAACTCCTGAAACTGATCTGACATTATGCTGTACTCCGGAGCAATCTGGCTGTCTGCCACCGGCTGATTAAACCGTGAAGGTCACGGTCACGGGGAGAGCAGAGCCGCAGGCACAGTGCGAGCATGGGTCCGGCCCCATCCATCATGGGACCCGGGACCGTTAGGTAATGCTGGCCACAGTCCAGGGTCCAGGCATTGGCACAGGCTTAGGGGTGCTGCCTGAATTGCCCACCCCCAGGCTCCCATCCCCCAACCCGGTCAGCTGGTCACCTCTGCTTGCAGTCAGGACACACAGACCCAGGGTCCCCCACCTGTCGGGGGGTGAGAAACCGCAGCACCGGAAGGCAGAGCCCATCCTGAAAAATGGTGCCAGATTCCAGCCCATCTGGGGGGCAGATCCACCTGGTGGCTTTGCTTTGGCTGAAGAAAACACATCGAGTTCCGAGGGTCAAACGCATTTTCGATGTGGAGGTGCCTCCTCTCTGACCTCAGGGATGATGACGTCGATGACGATCATGGGGGCAGTGTGGGTGCGAACAACTGTGGTGACGACGACGGTGATGCCGATGACAGCAACAACAATCAAGAGGACCCACGTGGACTGGAGGCACTCACCTGAGCCAGGTACGTACAGCTCTCACGCTTCCCATGGCTGCAGCCGGGCTGGCGCCTTCCCCGGAGGCACATGGCCTGGGAACACAGCTCTGGGACTCGGGCACAAGCTCTGAGTCAGGGGGACTCTGGCTCTGTCTCCTCCCTGCCCTGCTCGGACTCATCCTCTGAGGTTTGCACGGCTTCCAGGGTCCCAGACGAGGGTGCAGAACTGCCCTCTTCACAGCACAGGACACCCTGCAGCTCTTCTCCGGGTCGGCAGGCCGTGTCCGAATTTTTGGAAGTGGTTGTGCACCAGGGAACAGTCACCCAATACCAGCAAAGAGCCTTTCCTCATCCCGGGGACAGGTGGTGACGTGGGTGGCCGGCCCACTCCCACACTCAATTCCACTCGCTTCCTCTGAACGCCACGGTGCACCTGGGTGGGAGGACACTGGGTGGGCCAAGGCCACCGAGTGCCCAGTGGAAAACACCTCCCCCAAATACAGCCTGATGCGTTTATTAACATACTGTTAAATACACATGCGCAACTGTCGAAAAATTAGCTCTAACCATGTGCAAAATTATTTTATCATGTGCATATCTTAGAAGATTAAGTAGTCAAACAACCAAGCACAGCAGCCCTAACTTGCTGCGCTTTCCCGGATAATTTTGCTTGCGATGTGTTGATTAAGCGCAAGTTCATTATTCCAGACACTGACCTACTTTGCTGCATTTAATATCACCCACTCAGCACTTTCAGATATTCTCATCACATCAGACCCGTCCCGTCCCTGATGGATGGATCTCCAGCGTGAACCGGCAACTCTCGGGCCAACGGCTGGCGCAGCAAAGACTCTGCAGACGGACCAGGAGCTCCCTCTGCCACAGACAGAGCCGCGAGGTCGGGTGCCCGCCCCTGGCCGCGCCTGGCCTGCTCACGTGCGGGTTCTCGTTCGGCTCCTCTCTCTCTCTCTCTCTCTCTCTTGTTCTTGGAAGTCAGGAGAAGGCAGGTTGGAACAGGGCTTGCTCAGGGAGATGCGTCGGGAGAACCCGTGGATTGGGAGGGTTTTAACCTGCCCCGCCCCTCAGCCCGTGGTCTCGGAGACTGGGCGTGCGCCGGCAGGGTGGCTCGGGTGGCCTCCGCCGATGCCTGGGCTGAGGAAATGTCTCCCCAAGGCCCAGTGAGCCGGTCCCCTATGTGGTTCCATTAACAGCTCGCAATGCTCATGCCACCGTGGTGCCATCGCCTGTCCATTTACTCCGACAAGACCCTGCATTTCGGCTCAGGGACCTGCCTTGGCTTGCTGTTAGCCCCGAGGTCTCAGAGGGTCCGGCCGCCTGCAGGTGCCCAGGGAGGGGAGCCAGGGCACAAGGTCCTGGGACCCCGGTCTGGAAGGGCCTGCGGTGGATCCCAGACTCTGGCCTTTGGTTGGTGCCCTTGGCCAGCGAACAGCCCAACCCTGAGGACAGTCTCCTCTGTTCTCCAAGTTTTGATGGAATTGACAGGTCCATGGGGGACCATAGTCCCCTTTGCCTGCGGCTCCACTTGCCATGGCTCCAGTTACCTGAGGCCTGTGGCCATCTGAAAATTCCAGAAACCAACACTTCACGCGTTTTAAATTGCATGCCGTTCTGAGCGGCATCACGCACTGTCCTGCTGTTCCTCTGTTTCCCGCCAACGACGTGGCTCCTCCCTCTGCCCAGCGTCCCCACACTGCAGATGGTCCCGCCCATGGGCACTTAGCAGCCTCTCGGTGACCAGATCAACTGTCACGGCGTCTCAGTGCCCGGGTCGAAGTCACCCTGATTTTACTCAGGAGTGCCACGTTCACGCAACATTTATTACCGTAGAGTGTTACCGTTGTTCTGTTCTATTATTGCTGGTGTTCCTCTCTTAATGATGGATTAGCACCTAATGGACAAATCAAGCACCATCCCAGGTGCGTGTGGGGAGGAAAGACACGGTCTTCATCAGGTTGGGTGCTCGCCGCAGTCTCAGCACCCACGGGGGTTTTGGAGGGTGTCCCCACAAATGCGGGGGGGATGACTGTATGCCATCTGTCATGGAGGGAAACCATCTCTCAGACAGGCTCAAAAGTTCTCGGTGTTTACCATCAGGGCCCAACGGGTTCATCACACCTCCCTGCGCCGTCGACGTGGCAAACAGCTCCCGACCCCTCGCCACGTCACTTGCTTACGCGTCAACTTCTGCGCTCACTCATTCCACTAACACGCATGCAGCATGCGCTGCGTGCCGAGAACCCACGGCCAGCGTGCTGGGAGACAGACAGTAACGAAGATGCTGTTCAAGCATCTCCCAGGCTAGTGGGAGGACGGGGCTCAGGCAAAGGGGTGAACATGGGGGCAATGTGCCTCGATGGAGGGGAGACCCCCACCAGGGCGGAGGGCCAAGTCTGTGAGTATGGAGAGCCGGCCTTGCCGGGACCCTGCATCCAGGGGACACGTGTGTGCTGGCCGCAGGACGCCTGCCCTGCAGGCTCGGAGCACCGGGCTCTCTGAGAACCCACCCTACGCAGGGAGGCCTTGGGATGGGCAGGCGCTCTTCTTCCCTCCATTCCCCTGTGAAACGGGAGGCTGACCCCCGAGGTACCTGCAGCGCTAACGCTGGTTGCGTGGCGACGCTCCAAGCGGCCGCTGAGCAGAGCCTTGTCCAGTTGGTGTGGTTTTCTGAGCTGCTGGAAGCCCGTTGCCGGTGCGGTCCTCCCAAGCTCCCTGACGCCACGGGGAGGCTGGTCACTTACAGCGTCCACGGGGCTGTGTCTCCGCCGAGACCCAACCGCAGCCGGGCCTCCTCCTTGTCTTCCAGGGACATGTGGCCTTCCTCCCAAGGGGCTGGTTTTCCCCGGCAGCCCCCAAGGTGGCTCGATCCTTTCAGGCGGGAGCAAACAGCGCAAAGCTCATGAGCTAAAATTCTCACCGGTTACAGGCAGAGAAAAAGGGGCAAGTGAAATTCCAGTGTGGGCTTCCATTCGGAGTTCCCTGGCCGGGGCCGTTCTTCGCAAGAGCTCGGAAACATTTTCTAAGAGAAAAGAAGAAGAGGCTGGTCTTTGTTGGGATTTTCCTGCGCTTTCATGAGACACACCTGCCGAGTGGTGCACTGAATGCACCTCTTCGCCTCGCCTCAAAAGCCCTGCTTCTGACTCTGCTTGCGGCCGGCTGCTGGCCGTGAAGGGTGGAGCTGGAGAGGGGTCCAAAGGCCCCGTGCACCCCACCCCACATGAAGGTCAACGCGGTGGTTCTCTGGCCTGTGGGGTCCAGAACCCTCTATGTTCTTAACACTGTTGAGGACCGGAAGGAGCTTTGATTCCGATCCATCCATACTGATCACGCTAGAAGTTAAAGCTGAGAAAAATCTAAACTACTTATTATCTCATTAGCAATAATAAGCTTGTGACATATTAATATAAAGGTTTTAATAAAATAACTATTTTATAAAACAAAGAAATCGGTGACAAGAGAGGCATTATTTCACCACCGCCGCAAATCTCTCTAACCTCCGGCTCCCGCAGAAGACGGCTCAGCTGCTGCCTCACTCAGCCGGTTGTGACCCCACGTGTCACGTGACTTGGGGAAACTGCTACACACCCATGCGAGGGGGCAAGTGGGGGAGGCAATACCATCTCGGCGTCCTAATGAGCGTGGCTTTGACCCTGAAGGCCCCAGGAGGGAGTGGGGGTTCCCAGGAGTCCCTGGACCACAGTCTGGGATCGTGGCCCCGTGCAATGTTCAGGTATAAACACCTCATCCCGGGAGAAGACCGAGCCTCGGAGACCCTGGGTGTAAACGCCTGCACCACCACCACGCAGCCGCGCGGCGCCGGGCAGGTCAGCAGCCCTCTGAGCGCAGCAGCCTCCCCCGTGTAGGGCAGGACAGATGCCCACTTCTGGTCTTTATGAAGGTGGACGTGATGCGGGTACCCAGGGAACATAGCACCTGGGGGCTTCCGCCGGTGCAGGGGCTTTCATGACCCCCCCATCCCCCCCCCCAGTGATGGAGAGGACTCATCTGATTGGAAATTTGGGAGAAAAAACAGACTGCTCCTGACAAAGCCCATCTCCCCCTCTGTCCTCTCAGGTCCCACGTGAGGTGCCCTGGGTGGGATGGGCATTTCCCCCAACACTCAGCTCAGGGGGCTCACACATTGGGGGCTGCACTATCCCATCTGTCCTCTCCTGGGGGAGGGCTCCGAGGTGCACCTCTTCCGGCAGCTTTTCTTTGTTCTGTTTCCCATGTGGTCAGAACCTGGTGGGATGAATGGAGTCGTAACGGGGCCCCTGAAGATCCCAACAGCTGTCAGCACCCCCTCCCCCCCCCACCACCACCGTCATCAAGAACCCCAGGGCCATTTACTGTTGCAAAAATCGTTACCGTGGCCATGGAGAAGCAAGCGCACACGCATGCACATGCACACACATGTGCGCGCCCATGCACATGCATGCACACACCGTGTCTGCAGTGCAGACTTTCACGTCTGTTTCAAATCGTACAAAAAAATAAAACTGCTTAAAATGCTCCCATCATCTGGTCGTCAGCAGCTGGACTCAGGACGGACGGATTAAGAGTCGATTGTAATCTAGGATTTCAGTACCCAGTTGCAAGGCAGAAAAGTCGATGTCAATTTACGATGTCACCGGGTAACGCCCATCGGCAGCCAAACCGGGAACGGCATGAACTCCTTTCTGCGGATGAGGGACTGGCGGACAGCACGTGAAGACGCTGCCTGCCTCTCAGTAACCCTCTTACTCGCTTCGCGTGGTCACTGTACTTAGCACGTACAGGCTCCAGTGGTCGGGTCTGCCCCAGCCGCCGACGCCGGCCTCAGGGCCTCACCCAACCTCCACAGCCTTGGTTCTCAACCAAAACCCAGGGCTGACTCCTGTGAGCCAATGGCCAGCGCTTCATGGGCCTCATCTCCGGAGCCATGACCCTCTGACTTCTCCAGTCACTCAGGACACTGGACACTGGTGGATGCCATCAGATAAAGTTGGATTTGGTGGTGGAGTTATCTGAATGCCTTAATCCAGGCAGGTGGTTCCCAGGTCACAGTCCTAGTCTCCTCTGTCTCCCTGGACCCCAGGGTTGGTGAGTCCTTCCTACACTAATTCATTCGGGCTACCAGGGTGCCAGCTGGGCCCCTCACATGGGGCAGCGAAGAGCACCCTCGTTTTAGCTGTCACCAGAACCTTCATTGGGGCTTAAATAATTAGACCCACTTAGCGAAATGGAGCCAACTGACTTCCTGTTTGTGCCCAAGAAATAATTTTGCCCTGGGGTCAGACCCTGCTTGAGGAAGAGACTCGCTCTGCCGGGACCCCAGGGGCAAGGGATGGACGGCACCCATGGTCGCGTGCAGTTCTCCCTGGGCACCCTTCACAGTGCCATTTCAACAGCCCGGCCCTACCCCCGCTGGGGATGCCTGCCACCCCCAGTGTCCCCAAAGCCTCCATTGTTCACGTATTGTTCCAGAAAACACTTCTGGCATGGGAGCCCTCTCCAAGGTCACCTTGCAGGGGAGGAGCCAGGAGATGAGCCCATGGAGGTGACCAAGGATGACAGGCTATAGCCTGTGTGGACAATCCATCCACAGATCCCTGAGAAGCTGGGGGCAGGGAGGTGACCCTCATGGGAGGGCTTGGCTCAGCCTTGGTATTCCTGCCTGCAGCCTGTCCTCACTCTGCCGCCAGCCCACCTCATAGCCGCCCACCGCGGAGCCCACACCCAGGTCTTCATGGGTTCATTGCCAAACCTCACCTAGGTCTGGCCTTTCCCTTCTCATGGAATCATCAAAAGCAGCTCTTATGATGTTGACCCTGAAGGTTGAACTCTCCTTCAAGGAGTAAAAAAGTTTGTGGTCCCAGTCCTCCGACTCAGCCCTGGCTCCACACTGCAGACCACTCACCTCGGGTGGCAGGTAGGGGCCGGAGGGGAACACGGAGGTCCACACACAGAGCAGAGCCCAGACCCCACGGAGCACAGAGCCATCCCCACAGGTCTCAGCCCGCGGGGTCCCATCTAACACTGCCATTTCCCATGTTCTCTTCCCTTTACTCTCAGATGACCTTGCCTGTTCAAACTGTGCATCCCCACAAGAAAAGCCCACTTTTTCAGCCTCTCATCCATCACCTTCACCTTAGGGTGCACGGGGGGCCTAGGGAAGAAATTTCAGGAACAGAGAGACCTAGGAGCGCACTGGGCCACTTATGGAACTAAAAAGGGTAGCGGGCAAGGGAACAAGCGAATGAGGCCAACACCGAACACCAAGGTACGAGTCCCCAGCTCACCAGCGTCACCTGAGGATTTTGGTGGAAACGCCGGTGTAGAGAGCTTGCTGGTGCCAGATGCATGGAGCTGGCCTGTCCAGCGTCTCACCATCAGGTCCGGGCTCAGAGGTCATGCTGCTAAATGCTGAGGAAGAGGCCGTCTGATGTCACTTAGGGTCTTGTTTGGATTTTTCAGAGCTCTAAACAATAATTGACTCCCCAGATGCTGAGCTGAAGCTGACCGCACATGCTGAAATCATTTCTTGGTCATAAGCTGAAAAGTTAATTGGCTTTATTTCTTTAAATAGATTCAATTATTCAGGCAACAATGAATCTTCCAGCGGTACTTACAAGTCGGGGATGACCATGAAAGATGCAGGTTTGAAGCATGCTACCCAAAGGCCTTTGCAAACAGCCACCAAGGGGCCTGAAGATCAGAAGGGGATTTATTTGTGCCTATAAAATATAAAAACTGCCCTCCATGGCATGATTAGATTCCATGCAATCAGCTTATTAAAAATTAACAGAGCCATGAAATGATGCCCACATCTACGGTGGATTTCAGTATTGTTGAGACCAGCGGGGGGTTTCTAGTGGAGAGTTTTAGGTCTTGCGCCCACTCTCAATGCAGCATCTCAGATGAAGCAGCTAAACCCTGTCTGGGGGTGTCTTTGCTCCCCCTTACTGCCCAACGACATTGCCCCCCTCAGCAGGGCTCACTATCAGACTCTAGATGAAAAGGTTAATTCCTAAACTCACAGAGGAACCACAGGGTCATGGCTTCCTCCCACCCAACAGACATCTGTGGCTTTGGTTCAGTTTTCCCCCTACCGCATCCTTTGTCCCCTCCAGCTTCACCCCCAACTCCAACTGTTAATCAGTCCCAGAGTGAAGTGTCAGTAATTAGCAGAGACTCTGCCCTAACCTCCAACCCACTGCCTGTCATTTTAATAAAAGTTGCTTCAAATTGCCCTGACCCTGTACCTCGGACACGCTACAGACTCACATGCATCCACTGGTGTGCGTGAATTACCTTCCGAAAGAACATGCTTAGAAGCAAAATTGAGTCATTAACCTTAACCCAGAATCTCACTAAAGTGGAGATATTTGAAACAGCAGGGTTAGGTGGGTTAATTAGGAGCGAATGCCTTTCTTTTCCTTCCAGCAAGTGAAGACAAGAGAGATCAACGCGCCGGCAGCCAGAGGCACCCTTCAAAGTGTGTGTGTGTGTGGGGGGGGGGTGTCCACCTTGCAGGCTGGATTTTTCTCTGATGCAACCAGAAAAAAGACGCACACCTCGCCGTCAGGTCCCTCAGAGACTCACTCTCAGGACGAGAGAGCGTGCAACGCAATCACCTTTAGGGAACTGTGAGCTGTCGGGGAGAGAAGGAACTTCAGTGCGGCCCGGGAGCTGTCCCGCAACCCGGTGCTGAAAACGAGGAGGAACCTCAGCACCACCCGGGAGCTGTCCAGCAGCCCGGGGCTGAAAACATGGAGGCCCGAAAACACTGGGTATGTCTTGGCGTCCCCACACGCTGCCCTTGTTTTTTTTTTCCAGGGTCCAGAGGGCGCCACGCAGAAGAGCAGACGAATTGAAACAGCATGTTGAATGCGTTTCTGAGAGAAGGACTGCGCGTTCACTGTAATTTTTTTTACTGTGAAGACTGTGAATCGCGGGCCACCGCCTCTATGATGTCGGCTTATGGACAAAGCATCTGAACCCACCTTGCAGGAGGGCGCACTCTGCAGTGATTTAAATGAACAGAGAGGATAAGAAAACTATTGGTACCTCCTGTTCTCATCCCAGGCACACCCCCCCCCACCCACCCACGTGTGATGCTCCTCCATTGATCAGAGCTAAGTGTGGAGAGCTTCATCTCCCTCCCGCCTCATCCCCCATCACAGATCTCCTCACCAAACAACCTCAGGACGACATCGCCATTTCCCCATTCATGCAGCATGCCTATACGCTCCTAGACTTCTCAAAAAAGATCATTTGACGTTAAAAGCTCACAAGCTAGTGTAAATATAGACTTAATTAAATCTATCTACGCTTAAGTCTTCTCAGAATTAACTTATGAAATGTTCGCCAGTAATTTTATTAACATGTAACTCTGAAGATAATGAGTCGGTTTAAGGTTGTTTAATTACTGGCAGAATCGAGGTATTTACACTACCGTCGCTTCCGCGCTCCAGTCTCAGGTGGGCCGCGTCGCCCAGGGTGCTCGCGCCAGGCCCCTTCGGGTCTCTCTTTCCGATAATCGTTTCCACCCGAAAGGATGAAACCTGTTGAATATGTGGAGCCACTGGCTCTTGATTGGATGGGCATCTTGGGCATCGATGCATTGATAGAGGAGCCACTGACAAGCACTAATTGATCACCATCTCAACGTGCCATGAAGCTGAGGTGAAACAGCACCAGTCGTGAAAGCCCAGCCCCTGGCCCCCTTCCTGCACAGGTAGCATAGGGTGAGTCTCCATCAGCAACTTCTAACTCTCTGCAGGACCTGAAGGGCCCGTCAGGAGCTGGACCCCCACAGCCGAGAGCCCGTGGCCCTCCAAGTTCTCACTGAGTGCAGCACAGTCCCGTGGAGTAGCCCTTTGCTGAGAGTGCACGTGGCCACTCCCCCTCGGTGGAGGTGCAGGTAGCTGCCCCTCTCAGAGTCACCGTGGAGCAGTGAGTTCTCCTCCAACTGTCTCCCGCGGAGTCTGCTCTGCTGCTGGAGGGCGGAGCGCTGTCTGCCCAGAGGGAAAGCTTTCCTGTGTGCTCTCGCACAGCGTAGGTGCCTCAGATATGGCCACCCGGCCCTTTGAAAATGTTTCTCCTCCACCTGATGGCGAAAAACGGACCTGGATCTCAGGACAAGGCCTGTCGGAAGACTGCTGTGAGGGGCTGGGATGGCCCTGCGGTGAGGCAGCGAGGCTGCAAGGGGACACTTTAGCAAGGAGCCGGGCTGCTCCATCCTGGAATGGAGCAGATCAGAGGCGGCCGAGCCAAGCTGGTGTGCCGAGGGCTGGATGTCCCAGATTTAAATTGGTGTTCACTTTGTGAGAACCAGTCCTGAGCCCTGTAGCTTGTCAGGCAGGACTGGCCATGATGGGAGTGGTGTGTGTGTGTGTGTGTGTGTGTGTGTGTGTGTGTGCACGCGCGTGTTAGTGTGTGTCTGCATATATCTGTGTGTGTGGTGGGGGGTGTGTACGTGTGCATGTGTGTAAGGAAGTATAGGGTACAGTTCCAGAATTCCTGGGGCTTTACCTCTTGGGGAAGCTAAATCCACATACATTATCAGCCCGGGAAGAGTGGAAGACCAACTATAAGAGAGGGCAAAGCTAAGTGGCCCCACACTCAGGGTTTGGGGACCCAGAGAAAGCCCTCCTCACCTTGGGTCCCCCCTCAGTAACGTGGAAAGGGCTCTGGGGACCTGAGGGAGGACTTTCCTGGTAGAGAAAATGGGAGGAGATGGCAGCCTGGGGGTCGGGTAAGCGCTTCTGCTGGGAGCCCGTCTGTGGCTCCAGGCACAGCAACGGCGAGGGGAACAGAGATGCTGGCTGTTACCTGTGGAATGGTGGCTCCCAGACCACCGGGCAGGGGGGCTTGTGTGGGTGTAACCTCTGCCGGGACAGGCGGCCTCCAGTTCTCCGTGGACATTGCCGCTGGCTGCAGGAAGGCTGAGAACCCACCGCCCTCCCGGTCTGGCCTCACAGGGCTTGTTAGGAGGGGGGCCAGAGCGACCCCCAGCCTGCTCGCCTGCCCCCCTCTGCGCCTGAGGGAAGAATCCACTGTGGCGTTGCCCTCGGCCCCCCTTCCCAGCAGGGCCCCTGGGGTGCCCCCAGCTCTCCAAGATAAGGAGAAACGCAGGCAAAGCCAAGAAAGAGGGAGACTGTTCATTTTTTTTTACAGGAAGACATTAGGCCCCATGGCCCCAAGAACCAGACTGGGCACCCGAGAAGCAGGGTTCCCAAATGTAATGCAAAATGCTGAGATCTGTCAAACGCAGCTAAGAGTTCATCCTGCTCAGAAACCAGGGGGCGGATTCCATGCTCTGGGGCCTTGGCGAGTGGTCTGCGGGGTCGGGAAAGGGCTCCTCCACTCAGGTGGGCACAGCCGCTCTGCCCGGGGTGAGCATCAGAAGCTGCAAGCTCAGGCCCTCCGGAGGCCTGCAGACGGGCCTGCAACCGGCGCCGGGGCCTTGGGGACAATGGGCAACCGCAGTCATTAAAGCCAAATCCAGTGAAGGGTGGGGGGAGGGAAATGGATGGCTTTAATACAGCACCCCCCTCTCATTTTTAATAACAGCACCATCGCCTGTGCCATATTAGCCCCGTTAATTCTCACCCCCGTTCCATCGCTTTGTTTTCAGATGCGCGCGCTGTAATTTTCAATTTAATTAGTTGCAGCTCTATTTGATGACAACAGGTCTCAGTTTATCTTCCCAGCTAATACTGCTAATTGTTTATCCAGCCCTCAGTAATATCTCATTAGCTTTATAGGCTCTCATTCCCACATCAGCTACAGAATCCATTTTCTGCGAATCTGGAGCGGCCAGGGCTCATGAGCATTTTCTTTAAGAAACCCAACAAAACCCACCAGAATCGAGAAAGAGCACCTGGTGGGTTGGATCAGCCTGTTGTCATTTTCGGCAGTGGTGCCCCTCATGGAAGTAATGCCTGAAAACGATCTTTCCTCTAATTTTTTTTTTTTTTTAAAGAAAGGACCCGCGGAAGCAATCCGTCATTTTTATAACGGCCATTATCCATACGGCATTATGGAAGTGCAGATAAAAGATGAGGCGTGCGTGCAAAGCGCTGGAGGCAACGCACGCCGGGCCCTCAGTGACTCGCTGCGCTATGAGGAGTTGTTACCCAGATGGCTGTCACGGTATCTGTCTTGATTTCTGCTCCATGGGAGGACGGGAGATTTCGGAGATAACAGTGTGTGATTTACCTGTAATCCACCATCACCCGTCTATGAGTTTGACGCCTGGCCTACCCTCCTTCCTCACCCCTACCCACCCACTTTGATCCAACGTGCAAAATGTGGGCTCTGCATGCGCCCACCCGCCCTCCCGTGCTCCAGAGTTGGCCTCTTGGTAGCCTCTCTGGTCCCTGATGTTTAAGATGGAAGGAAGGAAGGAAGGAAGGAAGGAAGGAAGGAAGGAAGGAAGGAAGGAAGGAAGGAAGGAAGGAAGGAGAGAAGGAAGGAGAGAAGGAGGGAGGGAGGGAAGGAAGGAAGGAAGGAAGGGAGAAACATTCTTTCCCCCCACACACACACCCCACCACAACCCCGGGACCATGTGGAGTGGCCGCCCCTCTTTTTCAGAGCAGCAGACAGCAAGCACCGAGCTCCACTCTTCGCTTCGAGCACCAGAGAGCTTGCTGACAGAGAGTCCCTGCTAACAGCCGTGTGGCTCCCTTTGCCCGGTCTCCGGGTGCGCAGTGGCAAATGCTTCTGTGTGGGTCTGTTTTCCAAGGGGCTGGAGCATCCGGCTCTCTCTTTGGGGGAACGGGCGGTCCTCCTCGCCAGCCTAGACCCCACCAGGAGTGTGCTGTCTCACAGCCATGTCATAGCTCCTGGAACACTGGGAGCTGCCGCTCGGCCAGGGACTAAACCAAATCGGGCAGGAGGTCATCCGCATCCAGCGAAAGGGTGCGGGACCTGGTAAGCCAGACTGAAGGGGCAGGGGTCTGGCTCTGGCTGCTTGCCGTGGCCATGGCAACACAAGGGGCATCCGAGAGTCAGCCTTGGAGGTCCTGCTTTGAGCAGCAAGGGGACTCGAGAGATGAGGTTGCACTTCAGTTGGACCTAAGAGAGGATGGATGATGACCTTGAAATTCTCTTGACTGGCCATTACCCAGTCGGCTTGGGCAAAGGTCAGCGTCCATGACCAGTGAGCATTCGGGAAGGGCCCAGATGACCGAAGCATCCTCATAAGTCACCCTTGCTCCCTGTGTCCCATTCCGGAACCTTCTCCCCAGAGCGTGTCTAGTCGCCGGTTCTGCACGGTGCTGATTGCCAAACCCGGCAGAGTACAAGGAATCACAGGGATGAGAAGGGCCTTCACTCCCGAACACACCCAAATCGCCCCAACTTCAGGTGTCTGAGGGGTCACTAGGGACCACAGCCTCCCTGCTCTCCGGTGACAAGTCCAAAGTGGCCAGGGAATCGGCCCAGGTCCTGTTAGACGCTTCGACAACCACAATGAGGCCAGACACTCCTTGGGGGCCCAGGGAGCTAAGAGTAGCTGGATAGAGAAGCACGTGGCCCTGCATTCTTCCTGTCCCGGGAGACCACACGTGCGATTCCGTCCTACAAATATTTTCAAGCGTTGACCGAGGTCCAACACAAGCTGCACTCCGGGTGCCTTCAGGCCGAAGCGGCGGGAGCCCAACTCAAAATAGTTCCGGCTGCAGCGAGGTCAGCTGGCTCCTGTCATTAAATGGTTTCTGTGACTGAGACATCCTGGCCTCAGGGACTCCCGCCCAGGGCTCGGGTGTACGGGTTTTCACACGTTTCTCCTCCCCTCCCCTCCTTTCCTCTCTGCACCCCCACCTTTCCCCTTCCCTCCCCCTCCCTCCCCTCCCTTCTCCTCTCTCCGTTTGGCCCCCCTCAGTCTCTTGCTTTCTCTCCTTCTGTGAAAGGGTTTCAATTGTTGGGGGTGGGGGGGCAGGTGGAGGAAATTATGGAGATGGTGGCAGAAGCAGGACCAGGCCTCTCCAGGTTGCGTGCCTTTGTCTCCCTGGAGATGACGCAGGGGTGTGAGCCCAGCTGCGGCAGGGCTGCTCTGGCCCCTGTTTCGACAGACGATGGAAGGGGGATGCAGAAGCAGGGATGCCGGTCCACGCCCAGGCCAGAGGGGCGGCGCCTGGCCCGGCTGCCAAGCAGCGGAGGGGCTCGGGGGGCTGCAGCCCATGCTTTCTGGGTGCGGACGGCGGGGTGTCCTCACAGAACAGGCGTGGGATATGGAAGAGAAGACCTGGAAATGGTGCCTTTCAGCCAGAGAACTACAGGTGTGACACCAACTCTGTACCAACTATTAACTTTGGACGAACTGTATCATGCCGTGTCTGATTCCGCGCCTGCGTTTCATCAGTCAATTTACTTTGAGATCCCTCTGCCAACGCAGAGACAGCTAGTGAATAACGGACAGCTGGTGGACAGGTAGATAGATAATTAACACATTGGTAGATGACGGCCAGATGATAGAGAGATGGATGATGGTCAGACACAGAGGCAGACAGAGACACAAGTACAAATCCAGGCACAGGTGTGTGTGTGTGCACAGGTAGATGCAGGCGTGAGAAGGAGAGCACACAGGTGCAGGCGCAGGTGTTGAAGCAGACAGAGATAGGTGTGGGTGTGGTAGACACATGATGTTTTCTATAATGTTGAAAAATAAATGTCGTGTAATTGTCTCCATAAAATTCCTGCACTTCTCCCGTGAGATGTACGCCTCTTGGAGTTCCCCATTTGCGAAAGCCACAGAAGCATAAATTACATTTTGTTTTCATTGCTGATGTGCAGCATCGAAATTGTTTTTCTCTCTAATGTCCTTGCATTGGGTCGTCTGTCCGAGGAATGCACGTTGATCCGTGTCGTGTGTTGGAAACTCCAAGGGCTGGGATGACACAGATGCTCAGAACAGCCTCGACACGCCCCCGCCGGAGCGGACCTTCCTCTCGGGGAATCGGGGACAGCAGCAAACAAGTGCATGGAGAAGATAAAGGGGGCAGGGAGCGGGCCCTCCGGGACCTCCAGCCGGACGGCTGCTCCTGTGACTCAGCCACGGAGCAGCCGCGAGGAAGGAGGGGGGAGCCTCCAGGTACCTGGCAGAGGGTACGGCCCACAGGGGCCAGGTGCGCACGAGCCAGGAGCAGCGAGGAAGGAGATGTGTCCAGGTGGCTGTCAGGGGGACCACGGGGGGCTTCCCCAGATCTGGGCGGGGCTGGCTCCTTCTTGCGTTTGCTCTGAGGGCAGGACCTCGGTCACCATCATTCCTGGGTCTGTTCCATTATGTTGGCCCTGCACTTCACTAGCTGGTGGTATTCAATGCTTGTCCTAACTACTCTATTTATTAGCTGGAATATTTCCTGAAAAAGATGCTTCCTCCTTATTAGAAGGATAGTCAAAGGGAAGCCCCGATGGTTTTCCTTTACAAACAGTCCTCAAAATAACGACTTGGTTCACTATCGCAATTTTTACGTTTCTGTTGATTACTGTTGTTGTTCTTTACTTAGAGAAGATTTTCTTCATTTTTAGAGAGGGGAGGGGAAGGCAAAACGGAAAGTGAGAAACATCGATGTGCGAGAAACACGGATCCTTTGCCTCTCGTACTCATCCCAACCAGGCACCGAACCGGAAACCCAGACATGTGCCCTGACTGGGAATCGAACCGGCGACCTTCCACTTGGCTGGACGACGCCCAACGCACCGAGCCACGCCGGTCAGGGCTGTTGTTATTTTTAACGCTAATCAAATTGTCCTCATCGTCGGCCGATGAAAATCTCTCCGAGTTGGCTGCGTGGGATTGTCTGTTTATTATCCTTTTCAGCATCACCACCGTAATTTTTATTTACGGTGTGACCCCACTTGTCCTCGGCAGCCTCCCTGCCTCCTCCACGTGGCTCCGACAAGGCGTCTGCGGGCATCTTGGCCGTGTCCTCCCCCGCATCCGAAACAAGCCGTTTATCTACGGAGCCGGCTTACTCTAATGGCTTTGGGGACCGAGGCCTCAGCGCTGGGAGTGCCCGCTGCTACCCGACATGCCATTACTTCTAGGGCTTTTAGTGGGCACAGCGAAGAAACCGTTTTAATGAGAAAATGCATCCCTAGTTTACACGGGAGCTTCCATTTAGGCCGAGCTGCGCGCCGCTGACGAAGCAGCATGGGCGTCACGGCCGCCTCTTATTTGTCCCACGGTGACAATCCCAGCTTTCACGGTGCTGACAGGCTTGCTTTCTGTCTTTATCCCGGGGACGCGGGTCAACATCTCAGGAAAACAGCGGCGACTCTGTCACCAAAAATGGGGCTGACAGCAGTATCTCGGCGTGGATGTTGGCTAGGACCCTCCCTAATGGGGATAACAGCCCCGTTCAACTAGCCTCTTTAAAGGGTCTCCGCACCCGGACCAGCCAGGCTCCGTGGGTCGGGGGTTGTCCCACAAAGCAAGAGGTCGCCTGTTGGGTTCCCGGTCAGGGTGCAAGCCTGGGCTGTGGGCTCGGCTGGAGGGGCAACCGGCTGATGTTTCTCTCCCTCTCTTTCTCCCTCCCTCACCCTCTCTCTAAAAAAAATAAACAAATAAATATATTTTTTGAAAATAGCTCTTTTCCGGGTTATCCAATCCAGCAAAGGGCTTTGTGAAGTTCATTCATTTCAAGCTGCTTTGATTTCCACGGGCAGCCTCGGGTGGTTGGTCCACGCTGGGTTAAGGTGTGTACGTGGCCCAGCGTGGTTCTCCGCATGTCGACGGTCAGCTGGGGCTGCGTTTCCGTCTAACTGCGTGTTAAATTGCATACACAGGCACGTGATCCAGAGTCAAACCTGCGAAGTCGTTTATCCTGAGACGTCCGGTTCTATCCGTCTTCCCCCTTCCCTCTGTCCGCGCCCTGAAGGTCACCTTCGTCTTTCATGTTTGGCTCCAGCCTTCCCCTGATGCTGAATAACGTAAAGAAATGCGTATCCTTTCAGTGTGATTTGTTTGGGGAAAATTCTAAATTCACAGACAAGTTGCAAAGACAGCGCGGAGTTCCCCGCGTTCTCCCCGCAGCTCGCCCTAACAGGACGTGTTTTGGAACCAGGGTTCCCGGCGCCTGCACACGGGTGCCACGCTGCCTGCCACGTCACAGGCCGAGGTTAGATGCGGCGTGGTGTCCAGCTCACGTGCTCTCCTGCCTCAGCATCCCGGCCAGGGCATGCGCTCAGCTGTCCTGTCTCCTCCGAATCCTACAATTTGCAGCTGCTAGTCCTTCCCGTTGGCTGTGACCTTGAGCTCCTGGAGCCGCTGGGAATTTCACAGAATTCCCCTCCGTTCCCGTTTGTCTGATTCGGCCTCATGATGAGGTCGAGGCTGTGGATTTAGGGGAAGGTGACCCCACGGGGGGAGGGTCTTCCCATCCAATGATGTCGGGGCTGCCTGGCTGATCATGGGGGCATTACCCTCGGTCACTTGGCTAAGGGACCACTAACACCTCTGTCCGCAGTGAAGTCACTGTGTCCTCTTCTCCGCACTCCATTCTTTGGAGGCGAGTTCGCTAAGCCCTCCTCGCCCCAAGGAGACGACAGCAGTATTTACTAAATGGAATTCTTTTGTAAAGAAGTTCTGCCCCCCTCCCCCACTTACTCAGGTATTCAGTAACAACTCAGAGCTGCCGGAGCACGTGGATACGGATTTGATGCTTCCGTTTGTAATCTGACCGTCCTGTTGGTTTGGTTGCTCAGGTTGTTCCAGCATTGGGCAGCTTCCAGGCCGGCCCCTGCACCCTTCTCACAGGCAAAGGCACGTTTTTAACACAAGAAAACACGTCCCCGCGCTCTCACCCCCACCTCGCCGTGTTCGCTTACCTCTGCTTCCTGGCGCTTGCTCCCACGCTGACGGAGAGTCACTCCTCGCTGCTCCCACGGCGGCCAGCAGTCCCGCGCGCAGACGGGAGCGTGGATGGGGGCCGTGCTCTGCCCGCCCCCCCCCCGCGATGGCGCTGCGGCGAACAGCCCTGCGCGCGGGGCTTTCCGCGATTTTTCCCGGCGCGGCTGCGGGGGTGGGTGTTAGAGGCGGGCTCCCCGCACAGGGGGGTTCGTGGGTGCAAGACTGCTGGATTTTGCCAACCCCACCCCTCGTAGGAGTTCAGAGTATTTTGAATTGCCACCAGTGATGTTTTTCCACAACGGAATCAACAAAGTGCGTGGCCAGCGTTTTACGATTCCGCACCTGGCGGACGAGGGTGCCCCTGTGCAAGCTCCTGACGCCTGTGTGACCAGAGAGGCTGTCCCGTCGGCCGGAGAGGAGCACCTGGAAACACAACCTTGCAGAAAGACCGGCGACAGAGGGATAGGGAGCCCGGGGTCCGATTCACAGCCGGGGGCTTCAGTCCTTGCCCCAGGCCACCCCTGAGGGCAGTGCAGCCCAGGGCTCAAACCCTCCCGCGTGGCCAGGGCTTCTCTGGCAGGCACAGGAACAAGCCCCTCTGTACCTCAGGGGGAAGCCGGCGGGTGTGGCAGGGAGGTAAGCTGTTGTTCCCCCGGGGCGTCCCGCAGACCGGCACACAACCTGATGGGGTCAGTGAGCATCTGCTGTCTTTCCCAGAAGGAGAAACTGAGGCTCAGAGAGGCTGACTGTGTGCTCTGCGCCCACAGGGAGCTTCCAGACGCACCGAGGTTGGACCTGAAGGTCCCTGGCTTTCAGGAACGCGGAGACAGAGGCCAATATTAGAAACCTCTGGGTGGTGTCTTCGGCAGCTCGGGCTGTTGTAACGGGGGTGGAGGGAGTGGGGGGGAGGGGGGCGGGGCTTATAAACAGCAGGCGTTGCTCACAGCTCCAGAGGCTGCAAGTCCCAGACCAAGACTCCAGCAGACTTGGTGTCTGGGAAGGCTGCCTCCTGGTGTCACATGGTGGAAGGGACAGGGGGGCTCTCTGGGGTCCCTGCGATAAGGGGCTGGTCCCATCCCTTCCTGGGGGCTCCACCCACACGACCTGACCATCTTCCGAAGGCTCCGCCTGCCAACACCAGCCCGTGGGGGGCGAGATGGAGACATGTGAGTTTCAGGGGCACAGACGTTCCATCTGCTTCACCTCGCTCCGGGTGCTGCCTTCGAGGCCCCAAATCGGCTTCAGTGTCCTTTGAACGCGGCACCAAAGGACACCCTCTGGCCCATGCCACGCTCTGTCGCTAGGCTCTCTCCCACCCCACCAGCCCACTCCCTGAGTTTTCTAGTTCCTCCCCCGTCCCCACGGTCAGGGCCAGTGGAGCAGAAGGGAGGAGGCTCTGCGTTCAGCCACCTGTCTCACTGCTTCCCTGCAAGACGGGGGCAAGGGTGACGACAGCTCGGACGCGCTCCGCATCTCCCGCCAGCTCACCCCTCTGCCTGCCTGCCGGTGCAACGCGGGTGTTCACGGACTCTTCCTTCCAGAGAAGGAGCCCATACAACTTGTCACAACACCTGTGGGCTTCTGTCCGCCGCCCCCCCGGAGGGTCTGCTCTGGTCTGGTCTTAAACGACGGGAAGCTCGGCCTTGTCCGCAAGCGCCTCCGTCGCCTTCTCCCGCCTTCCCACGTTCTCTCCGCTCTCCCCACGCCGTTCCTCCTGCCAGCGCCTTCGGGGCCGGAAGGCTAAGAAGAGGGTGTTGGTGGAGAAGGCCCTCCCGCGTGCCCGCAGGCCAACCCTCCCTTGCGCCTCATCGCTGGCACGCTGGACCTGGGGGCCTGTCCTCTCTCAACTCCCTTTTTTCTGGGACTCTTTCATCCTAGCTCCTCCTCCTCCTCCTGCCTTCCCCAGGCCCGCCCCTGGGACCCCCCCCTTATCCAGGGGTCCTCGCTGAGACGTGAGGTTCGGTAGTGTCCTCTGGGGGCGTCCGAGGCCAGGAAACGTTGGCCAAGGAGAATGAGCCTGCAGGGGCCACGGGGCCACGAGGCAGCTGCCGTTCAGAGCTTGGCCCAGGCCCACGAGGTCCTGCCGTTGGTCTAAGCAGCCGTTCAGAGCTTGGCCCAGGCCCATGAGGTCCTGCCGTTGGTCTAAGCAGAGATAGGCGCTGGGCCTTCCGCAGGGACCTCTGCTGGGTACGGCGCCCACCCCCCACAGAAGCAGGTGAGACCGTGGCCCCCAGGACCCCCTAAGGATGCCCCTCTGCCTCTCCGAGACAACAGGCCCCTGTTCTAGCCGTCACACCCTCTGGTGGCATCCCCTCGTCCCGGAGACCCCTGACCAGGGGGGACCCCTGACCGGGGCCGGGCTCGGAGCACCGGCCTACCAGCTCTCCCGAAGGCCGGCCGTGGCGGGCCTGCTGAGCCCAGCGACTGATTGGCAACACTTTCAGCCAGTTCCGCGATCTCCCTACAACCCCACTCCGTTGCAACGAAGGAAGAGGGGCTCGCGTGGAGCCTGGGTTCCGCCCCCACCCCTTGCCCTCCACCCTACGAGGGATGAAGACGCATTTCTCCCAGGGAGGCGACACTTTAGACCAGGAAGGAGAACGCAGGAGTGGCCTTCAGCCACCAGCCCCGGGTCTCGGCCCCACCTGCACCCTCCAGGCCGTGAAAACCAGCGCTCCTGCACCGACTGAGAAAACTGGCGTGTGGGCACCAAGCGAGGGTCTCAGTGCGCGACCCCCCCCCCCCAGAGACGGAGAAGCCTGAGACCCTCTGGCCAGGGTGCTAGGGGCTGGCCCCACCTCCAGAGGACAGCCCTGGGGTAGGGAGAGGACCCCACCTTCGCCGCACAGCCCCAAGGTCAAGTGGAGGCGCACACACTTGCCCTGAGGGGCCTCTGCAGCGCGGCCGCGCTCAGAGGGGAGCCAGCTGCTGGTCTGGGAAGTAATAAGTGGAGGTGTTTGCAAAGGCCCTGCCGACCAGACGGCGGTGGGCCGGCGGCTCCTCGGCAAACAAGAGGAGCGAGTCTCTGCCGGCTCCGAGGCGGCGGCCGCAAAGGGCACAGGGGGTTTTAATCAACGTTTTAAATTCCCAGTCCTTGCCGTCAGCCAGTGTCAGAGTCCAACACAGAGAGCCCCGCGTCCCAGCCCGCGGGCAGGCCTAAATAGCCCACCTGTCTCTGCCGCAGCCGCGAGCGAGCAGGACACCTCAGGCGTGACGCAGAGAGGCCGCACCTGCCCCGCTCTGGTCTCCCGCTGCCCGACACCTTTTCCTGGGGTGGCAGCCATGACGAACAGGCTGCACCCTCCGTACCCGCTCTCCAGTGAGGAGGGCCGGGCAGCCCCTTGGGACCCCAGAGGGGGCGCACTCATCCCGGATGTGGAACCAGTGACATCCGGGGGCTGCTGAACACCTTTGGTCCTGTCCTCTCCCCACCCCCGTTCCGAGCCTTTAGCTGGTGCGTGAGGTAGCGTGTGCAGGTTCACGTTCGAACGCTGCCCCCTTCGCCCGAAGCTGCGTACCCCGGGCAATCGCCCCGCGTCAATCACGGGGATCGTCTTTACATTTTCCCGGCTGCCCGTCTCTCTGCTGCTGTGGACACAGCTGGGTGTACACGGCCGTCCTGGGGGCGAGCGCACACGGGCCGTTTCCCACACTTGGCAAAGGTTCCCCGAGAACCTGGTGCCGTTTTTTTTTTACATTCGTGGGTACGTCCCCGCGCGGGTTTTCAGAAGACGGACTCCTGGTTCGAAGGGTGGCTGCGGGTGGTTCCGTGAGGCGGCAGCCACTGTGCACGCTGCCCTGATTGGCTCCCCGGTGGCGGGTTTGGGGCGAGAGTGTGTGCAAAACTGGAAAACCGAATTACGTGACAAAGTGAGAGCCGAGAACAGGAAATGGACGACCTTCTCCGGACAGGCGGCGGTTTGGCGACCTTCCGCGCGCCCCCGGGGACCGTGACACACAGGGTGATGGGCTGAGACCCTCCCGTGGCAGGAAGTTTGCCCTCACTGTTTTCCGGTTCGTTGTTTCCAAAGACTGCCCCTGGCCAGGAAGCCCCGGGGACCCCTCACCCTGCTTCACCCTCATTTCACACAATGAGATGCACTGTCAGCAGGGAGCCTGGCTGATTGCTGAAACAAGATACATGTTTGCACTTGACTTTGACCTTGAACGGTGATACCACAGGTGATTAAAAATAAGGACGATACTAACCATCAAGTCAGGGCAAGGAAGTCCAACACAGTTTTCATTTTTCCCCACGAAGCCTGCTGGATGCTCTAAAACATACCCTGCCCCTCCTCGGTGTTCGGGAGTCTCACTTGAACAAACTCCCCTCCTCTCCGAATGGACTTGAGACCCCGAATCAGTAAGTGGAGCGTGCTCGGTCGTTCTCAGACGTGTCCAGACTGGTGATGGGCACCGTCCCGGCTGAGGTCACGCAAGGTCACGCTCTGCCTTGTTTCAGCCCCAACTACAAACGAGTGTGCTTTCCAGGGTCCGCGTAGCCCCCTTTCTGCACGTTCGTGCGTTTCGTGGGGGGTTGCTGCCCAGCCCTGCGATGCTGCTTCCTGTCCCCAGTGCGGGAAGGCTGAGCCGTGCCTGAGGGAGGACAGGCACCTGCTAGGTGAGCCTCGCTCGCGAGCCCAGTGTTGGTGAGCCAACAATGTATATTGAATCAGGTGCCTTCAAACAGAAACATTTACAGCATGGGCTTTGCAGCGAGTGGCTGGCTGGCTGGAGCCATGCCCCGTGCTTCTGCCAGGAGCACTGACGGGGCGCTCGCCAGTTCGGTGTTCCTGGTGGCTTCACAGGCCAGACCTGCTGTGATGGATGAGTGTGGATGGTAAAATCAGCATTTTACTCCTCTGTGGGTTTCCTGCCGGTGCTCAAGGCACATACCCAGCGAGCCTAACGCAGAACCTGCCACCGGGTTTGTGGGCGCAGGGGCTAGCCCAGTGTCTCTATTCGCCCAAGGCTAGTGGTCACCTGGCTCCAGGTGAGGGCCTCAGACTCCCATGTCAGACAGGGCTGAGTCCTTCTGGGTCACGTAGCCGGCCAAGTGTCCCTGAGCCACGTAGCTGGGCTGTCCCCGCAAGGCACACTTGGAGTATCGGACAATTCAGTAGGAAGACATTGGCTTCTTGCAGTCCCACAAGACAGAGCACAGGGGACCGACCCATCGGTGCTCCAGGCTTGGACTCAGCAAACACCTTACAAAGCCTCCTGGATGCTCAGCGCCACTGGGGCCACTGGGGGCGGAAAGGCAGCCTGGTCGTGCTTCCTGCCTCGCAGAGCTCAGAGTCTGGGGGTGAGACAGACAGCGGAGCTGGGAATCACCACAGCACGTCACGTGGGCGGGGACAGGACTGTCTGAGATGGGGCGCGCTTTTTCTGAGAAGCGCCACGGAGTGGCTATTTTCACCCATGTTGACCAGGCCGCCGCCACCTCCTTCCTTCACTCTGGTGTGGCATGCAAAGCAGCACCAATGGCCACACTGTGTTCCAATAAAGCTTTATTTACAAAGGCAGAAAGCATGGTCAGTGGGCCACGCTTTGCAACCTTCTGGTCTAAGAAACGAACTGAAACCAATGTGAGAGCTCCTGGAGCAATCGGTTTTGGGGAGACCAGGAAGAAGGGGTGTCTGAGCCGGCTCTCAGGGGATGCGTATTTCTTCACGAGCGTGCATAGACAGAAGGCAGGGGCACTCCAGGCAGGCTCTGCAATGAAAGCGCGTGGGAACCAGGCGGCCTCGGGGGCAGGAGGCAGCTGGAGCAGGGGCGTGGCTGGGTATGGACACTCGGGCTCGGGGGCTCACCCACAGCTGCCCTGGGCCACCCTCCCCCCAGACCCTCTGGGTGCTCTCACTGCCAGCACCCACTTTACGCACTTCCCTGCACTTGACGGGTGGAGTCTGCAGCGGGCGTGAGCCCGGCTGATCGCCGGTTTGCCGTCTCACAGGCCCAAGCGTGCCCCGCGGTGTGCCAGCATGCGGTCTGTCTGCGTGTGGGGTGGCGTCTCCAACGTGCGAGCAGTTTTTGACACTGAGTGACGTGACCAAAGACCAAGTGGGTGGCATCAGCCAATGGATCCAACACCACAGCCCAACTCCCCCTCCGAGGAGAAGCGACAGCGTGTCCTGCGAGCCCAGAGCCGCCCCAGCCTCGCCCTGCCAGGGCCCCTGGGATGTGGTGGAAATGCCGACTCTGACCCGGGACACTTGGGCGGGCCCACTCTCCTGACCTTCGTCTCCAACAAGCTTCCCAGTGATGTGACTCCATGCCCCGCGGCCCGCACCAAGGAGTGAGAGGGGAGAGCCACATGACCCACCAACACGTCCACTGCGTCTGCATCATCACCCACGTACTTCCCAGCTGGCCCAGTGATTTCCCCATGGCACCCCCGCGTCTGGACCAAGCCGTCTTTATTCCCACCACGCTGTCACTGTGGAGGACGTGGGGAGGGGTGCAGGAGCAGAAGGCTGTCCCACGCTGGGGATGACGACACTGTGGCCCAGGAGGTTGACGCAGCATGGCCACGGCCATCCTCCATGCCATTAGCAGGGCCCCCAGGAGTGGCCTGGGCGGCCCCTTCAACAGCACGCATGTGGAGCCCCCGGGCCGCAGGCTCCCGTGGCCCCTGCCAGAGCGTTGAGAGTGCCTCATGTGCAGGGGCACCACGGCCAGCACTCTCTGGGTCCGGGGGCAGCCATGTCGGAGGGCGAGGCCTCCTCCGCTGTCACAGCACAGCCAGGCACCCTCTCATGTGACCAAGTGCCAGATAAAGACGGGCTCGTTCTGAAGTTCGTCGTTTTCTCTGTGCGAACATTTGGCAAACCTCTGCCCTGGGGGTGGAGGGCCCATAGGAATCAACACCCTCACAGTCCTTGGTGCTCCTGGATGCTTGTGCCAATGTTTTCATCGCTATTGTCATCACCACCATCATCACCACCACCACCATCAGCATCACCACCACCACCACCACCATCATCACCACCACCACCACCATCATCACTCATCATCACCATCATCATCATCACCACCACCATCATCACCACCACCACCATCACCATCACCACCACCATCATCACCACCACCACCATCACCATCACCACCACCATCATCATCACTCACCATCATCACCACCATCACCAACATCATCATAATCCTAAATTCTGACCCGCAGTGGACCGCATTTGGCACCCCACCCTCTGCCCACCATGAAAATGCCCTTCCCCTCCCCACCCCCAGGATCCCTGAGACCCACTCGTGCCCCGACAGCTGCTCTTGCTGAGGACACACCCCACCCCAGAACCTTGGAGGTGGTGGGAAGGGGGCCAGAAGCAGGGGCACCAGGGAAGGGTAAGTGCTGCGTCCATCTCTCCAGCTCTGCATGTCCATCTGAACGAAGGCCCGGTGTGAAAGGAATCACTGCTCAGCATCTCTGAACGCACCCCGACACGGGAGAGAGCCTGCAGAGCCAACCACAAAGCCCAGTGTGAATTTCTAATTGACCTTTCAGCCGTGCAGGGTCAAGTTCTTAGAGGTGCTTCAGTTAGTCCCCACAGTGGTGACATGGACCCACCCATCTTCCTGGTGAAGGTTTCCACAGAGAGCAGCCCCAGGAGCACCTGGGAACTCGTTAGAAATGCTAATGACGGGCCCTGCCCACCTACTAACTGACGCTCAGGGGAAGGGGCCTAGCAACCTGCTTGAACAAACCTTCGGGTGATGCTGATGTGCGCTGTGGGAACCTCCGTTCTAGATCAAATGGAGGAACCCCTTCCCCCTCACCAACGACTTCCCGCCCACCTGTATGCCTCCCGAGACAGGTGAGCAGCCGGGGAACCTCACGCACCAAAACGAGGTAACTTCCTCTGGCTGAGCTGAAATTCCCCCTTTCACCATCGGTGAACCAAGGGGCTCCGTGAGGACATGGACTAGACGAGCAGAATGACAAGGGAGCTGCTGGAAGGAAAGAGTCGGCCGTGGACCCCTTCTTACAGGGACTGCCCACCGGCAGATCGCTTCTCCTGCCCGCGAGTCCTCACGGCGGCGGCGGGTGCCCCGATAGGCGCTTTGAATATGCAAGTCAGGGCCCCACTTGGGCTTGAACGCGGTCGAACAGACACACCCTCTGGTCCGGACCCCACGCAGGCTGGCCACTTCCCCCGCAGCCGGTAAGCCGTCCTTTGGAACGCACACTCGAGGAAAGAGCGCTTCGCTTTTCTCGGAAAATCACTCATGAAAGGCCCACCCCGCTGCCCTTCCACCTTCGGCGGAGTGTGGCGACGGCAACCTGAAAAATCACAAATGGGGAAAGATGGCAATCCAGGGCGGCCTGGCTGACAGTCTCATCAGACACAGTGACAGAAAGTCTCCGGAGACAGGAACATGCAAATAGGAGAAGGCTTCCCTTCCCTCGTATCGACTTGGGCTTCCAAGATCAATTTTCTTTATTAGCTGATGTATCTCTGCGTGGAATCAGGATAAATTATGCAGGCAGTAAATTGTTTCCACGCTAACTGGGCATGGCAGGGACAGTTAACGGGGGCGGGGGGAGATGGGGGGCACCAGCTAACGGCTTCGGGCAAGGTCAGCCCAGGAGGAAAGGGACAGCGTGACCTGCAGAGCTGGAGGTCGGAACCCAACCGGACGTCCATGGTGCAGAGTTCAGGGGTAGCCTCGTCACCTAAGGGTGGTGGGGCGGTCTGTGCCCTGAGTGGCCTTACAGGGTGGCCCTGAGAACCGGTGTTTAAGACTCACCAAGTGTCCGTCCCATCGAAGGACAGAGGGGTGTGACATGATGTGTTTCTTTCCCTCTCCGTGCCCCTTTGCTGGGTGCCAGGCTCCCAGAGACGCAGAAGCAATAGGATGTGTGTGCAGACAGAGACGTGGACTTGGACGTGGACGTGGACTTGGACGTGGACATGGACTTGGCCATGGGCACAGTCTAGACACAGATTGCCACTCTGTCTTGGAGAGGGACTTATTCTCAGGAACCCGCTCACTTGACCGAGGGCGCTGGCCGGCGCGGTGGAGGAGAGACCCAGAGAAGAGTCACCAGCGTGGCCCTCGGTCCTCAGGAGGCCACTGGCACAAAGCTGTCCTCTCGGCGTTTTCTCTGATGGCCTTCCGCTGACTGGCCGAGACCCACCCACATCGGGGAGGTCATCTGCATCCCCCCAAGTCCACTGACAAATGCTAATTCCATCTAAACAATGTCTTTCTGGCGACATCCAGACTGGTGCTGACCACCTGTCTGGGCCCCGTGTCCCAGCCAAACTGACAAACGAAATGAAGCGTCACAGGGGACATCTGCTGCTCCTGTCTGCTGGCACCCGTTCCTGCTTTTGTGGGGGACGCACCCCCTCACGTTCCTTGGGGAGTCTCGTCTCCGCCAGGTGGTCCCTGGATCCTTGGGTGTGGGCACTCGGACTCAGCCTTGAGTTCCAGGCAGGGGCTGTGGAGCCAGGCCTGACCAACCAGCTGATTCCGGTGGCAGCCCCACCTCACCCCCTGCGTGCCAGGGGGCTGGTTTTGAGACAGAAACAGGACCCAGGCTGGTCAACCAGAGCCCTCTGCCCCCTTCCCCATTCCTGACGCTGTGAGAAAGCCAGGGTTGTGCTGTCACCAAGCCGTCCCCGTGAGACCTCTGTCCAGTGATTTTGTGCCAACCACTGGGACATAAGGAAAACTTCAAGCACCCCAAAGTCATCTGAACCTCTATCCAGGGTGTTGGAATTTTGATAATATTTTGAGATTATTATGGGACTGGACGTTGGCCAGCCAGCATGGGGGGTGGGCAGGGCTGCCTGGGTTCCAGGCTCTGTCTGCTGAGTCTAAAGCTATGCCCAGCATGCAGCAGCGGCAGCGGGGGGGGGGGGGGGGGGGGGGGGGGGGGGGGGGGGGGGGGGGGCTTGGGGACCATGAGCTGGATGAGCGACTGGACGGATGAATGAGTGGATGAGTCAGAGATGCGCCTTTGCTTGCTTGTCCAGCCCCCGGGGTGTCTGTCCCCTGCAGGCCAGAAGCGTAGCGAGCACATGCCTGCAGGAGTCCCCCTGCGGCCTGGGACAACCGGCTGTGCCCCCCCACCCCGAGGGGGACATCTTTAAACCCGAATGCGGCCCCAACCTTCAATGCAGGTCACGGTGTAGCTCACTCGAAAGTAAGTTAGTAAGTTGATTTGCAAAAACAAGCCTCGAGTTCTTCACCCTCCGTAGGTGACACTGATGGACTTCCGAAGCTGGTCCTTCCGGAAACCTGCCAATGTTTCAGTGCCAATCAGCGGCTGACCGAAGGGAGGCCCGGCTGAATACTGATGCTCCAGAACAAGGCGCCGCATCCCTTCGGCCGCCCGCGTCGCGGTTTGATCAAGAGATTCACGGATGAGCTTCCAGTGCTCGTAACGGACGGGTTTCGGGAGGCTTTTGTGTTGTGTTTGCAGAGAAACAGTTCCCTCATGTCTAACAGGCAGCAGAGCTCGTTGGCACCGATCGGCAGAGAGTGGCTCCAGAGCCGAGGCACCAAACCTGGAGAGAGCGGGGTGAGCAAGGGCTCCCATGTGTGCCGAGGGGCAGGGGGCCCATGCGCGGTGAGAGGCGGGGGTCTGTGCATGGGGGACAATGGAGGGTCTTGCCTTGCAGGACTCCCACCTTGGCCGGGGATCCAGCCACCATGTTTGCTCCGTTCTGAGGGTGACTGGGCTGAAGGACCTTGTGTCCGATGTCTGGGTCAGTCCCGGGCCACCCCGGGCTCCCTGCTGATGGCCCTTCAGTGCAAGGCAGCCCACACCTGCCCCTCTCCCTGCAGGGGACCAGCCTCTCTAAGGTTTACCTGTTCCAGCAGGAGGAACACACCCCTGAAAGGCAGCTGGTGAGCATGGCAATGAGAGAACCTCTCAGCCACGGTCCTCTGATGGCAGTCCCTTCCGGGGAGACAGCACGTAGGAGGAAGGGCAGCGGCGGGGGGTGGGGTGGTGAACCCTCAGACGTGCCCCCAGGGTGCCAGCACAGGTGCCCTGGGGCCCTGGGGCCCCCAGAAGGTGCGCACTCCCACACCACCCAGGCCCCGCTGCTCCTCACGGGCGTGGGGACAGAAGCCTCAGGCAGGGCTTCCGCATGCCTGTGTGGGGGCACAATGCCACTCAGGACCCCGTACTGCTCACCACCCTCCGGTGACTGGAGAGTAAGAGCGTCAGCCAGACACCTGGCCACCCCAAATTCCTGCGCAGAGGCCCGTGTGATGGGGCACACTGAGCTGACGGTCTGGACACGGCCCCCCGCTCACGCCAGTGACCACAACTGGGTGGCCTGGGTTGACAAGGCTGGGACTGGCTTCCAGGACAATTGTCTTTTGACCTCTCCAACTCTGATGATGCTGGCGGCACCGGGCCGCCCCGGCCACTCGGAAGGGCCCGTCTGAAGGGCTTCATTGGGCAGAGAAGCCTCAGTGGGCTCCCCCAGCTGGAGCAGCAGGGCGAGGTGCGGAAACGAGGCCCCCCCGCCAGCGACAACCATCACCCCACGGAGATGCCTCATCTTTGTCGCTGATCTTGGCAGCACTTGTCGTAAGCTGCCCCTTCCAGTCCCACCACTCTTCCCAGAGGGGCTCCCAAACGCTGCGGGTGCAGGCGACCTTGGCCTCAAAGCCAGGGCAGCCCGTGAGAGCCTCTGTACGTGAACAAGCGGTCAGATGCACCCCTCCGGTGAACGAGCGCCCAGGCAGCCCATCCGCGCTCCCCGGGAGCCCTTGCTGGGCACGTTGCTCCCGGGTAGGGAGGGGGAACCAGCACCCCCAGCTCCAGCAGACGGCTGCAGCAGTGGGGCGGTCGGCGTCTGGTTAAGCTCCGCAAAGTGGACCGTGATTTAAGGAACGCTGCGTGGGCAGCTCGCGTGAACCGACGCCCGGGATCGGGCGTGCTCCGCCGGCCTTTTGCTCCTTGTACGTAAAAAAGCTGATACGTAAAAAAGCATCGAACTGCCCACAGCAGGGCTGCCTGTCCCCCACCCTGGGTAGGGGCGGGGGTCCGGTTCATTCATGTGTTTGGTGCAGAAGTGCACTTGGCATTGATGGAGGCGGTGTGTTCTTCTCAGGATGAATAATTAATGCCTTATTGGCTGAAGGATTTAGGGTATTTACTCTCGCCACGCTTGCTGCTCCGACCCCCGCCATCAGCATTGCCTTCCTGTGAACAGCCCAGCCGGCGGGAGCCGGGCCGGGGCGCAGCCGCGCTGAGGGGAGCGTGTGCCCAGAAAGGCTTGTGAACACCTCACATTCTGCACTTCAGTTTCACTTTCGTGACCACCTTGGGCACACGCGAAGCAACCGTGGGACATGCACACGCACACACACAGGCCCCTGCTTCAGACGGTCCTGGTCCTGCCCTTGGCTGGAGGCAGGACGGCTGTTCCCCGAAATGGCCTCTGATCCGCGCCCCCCAGCTCCCAGCTCCCTAGTGCACCTGCAGCCCCTGGCACGCCTGTGGCTCCCTGCCCTCCACCTTCCCCTGCCTCAGAGGTCGCAGGGTGCTTGGTGCCTCCTGCCTCTCTGGGGAGAGACCGGCCTCTGCTCCCCCCGAAGCCAGCCCAGGCACCGGTGGGCAGCGGGGAGCCCGGCCTCACCGAGCAGCCGGACGGCGCCTGACACCCCGCCATCGGACCAGGGAGCTGGAGAGGGTTCCCAGAGCCTTCCCCGGGAAAAGCACTTGACATTTCAGAACAGCGAGGCTTTTGACTCAACGGAGAAGAAAGCAGCTCACCACTGGTGGCACTTAATATGCCCACTTTTCCATCCAAAGCTATTCCAAACCCGTCTCAAGCTGCTTCTTGCTGAGCTCTTTAACGTGAAGTGTTCCATATTTAAAGCTGAGGCGGGCGGCCGTGCTGGGGGGCGGGTGCTGGTGCTCGCCCACCGGGAACGGCCGTGTTTTTCCAGAAGGGGCAGCTGGCCTCCACCGTCGGCTGCCTGGCGCTGCGCCCAGCCCAGGTGGGGGACGGAGGGGATGTCAGAGCTCTGCCCAAGGTCACAGCGCCCCCTCCCTCTCCTCCCCACTCCCTCTCCTCAGGCAAATTTTCCGGGTTAGGGGTCCGCAGACCAGACCTGCCACCAACTCCAGCCTGTTTCTGCGCAGCCTGTGAGCTAAGAATGGGTTTTATATTCTCAAATGGCCGGGGGCGGGGGGGGGCGGTGAGGGGGGAATCAAAAGGAAGATAATATTTTGTGGCATGTGAAACAACACGAGATTCGAATTTCAGCGTCCATCAATAAAGTTTTATTGGCACACAGCCATGCTCATTCATTTACATGTCGTGAGGTCGCCAAGGCCAGCCAGTTCCAGGGACCGCCTATTCCTTGCAAAGGGTAGAAACTGGAAGTCCGGTGCCTTGTCTGGAGTGGATTCCCAGGCCCCAGTGTGCAGGCAGGTGGCAGCGGCTCCGTCCTGTCCTGGGCCCCCAGAAAGGCCCCCTGGCCCTGGGTGCGGCCAGAGCACTGGGAAAGGAGGGTCCAGCAGACCAGGTCCCAGGAACCGTGTGGCCCTGGGGCCGGCCCTTGGCTTCTCTGCGCCGTGGAGACCTCTGTTTCCAGAGCCCACGGCAGGAAGTGAAGGGGAAAACACGGCGGGTGCTGAGCTCCGTGTCGGACACACGGGGAAGGCGGCCACAGTGTCACAGTTGTTCTCCAGCGGGGGCTTCAGGGAAAGGGACGTGACTCGTGCTGGGGCTGCCTTCGGTGCCCGACGGTGAGACCGGGGGTAGGAATGCAGGAGGAGGGGCAGCTGGGCAGAGGAGGGCCCAAGGGGGGGGGGGCTGGTGGCATGGGGTCCCCAAGCAGCCTGGATGTCACACCTGCGCCTCGGGGAGCAGCGTGAGTCCCGTGAGTGCCTCCCCCATGGTCCTGCCAGTGACCCCGTTCAGCCCCCCTGCCCCGGACAACACTGGGCGCGGCGCAGCTTGCAAAGCCCCGACCTTTGATCCCAGGAGGGTGGTCCCAGTGGTGGAGGGCAACTTAGAAGGACCAGGCGGTGGTCCCGGGGTGGCAATTCGTAGTGTAGCTTTCCCTTCAGAGGCTCTGACAAGGTCACGCTCGGGAATGGTCACAGGATTTCCCAAAAGAAAGAGCGTCCGCTGCCCCCTGAGCCTGGTCTCCACGTCTCCATCCGGAAAGCACCTTGAGTCAGCCCCAAACCCAGCCGCCGCGGCAGCCGCTTCGAGAGCTGGAAGCGGAAAGTTTGCTGAACGCTGGTTTTCTTCCTCTTTTATTTATTTATTTTTTTGTCTGGGGGAGAATGTCCTGACACTGCGTTTATGCCTGTGACTTCCAGCCACATCACGGGGTCACCTTCCGGGGTGCTCCCACCTGGAATGTAAATATCTCCTTTGCTGCCTCCTGTGAGGCAGGACAACGCTTCCTCTCCCCGCACCCCCCCCCCACCCGCCACCCTCCCCCAGAAGGCAGTTGTCATCAGCCAGAGAGGTGCGGAGAAATACCGCCAAGGTCAAAATAGCTCTTCCGGCTCTGGGCCTCCAGAGCCCCTTGCAGCCCAAGGCTCCCAGCCGGTGGCCCAGCAGGTGGCCCAGCAGGTGGCCAGGCAAGGGCTGAGCCCCGGGACCCCTCAGTCGGGACTTGGGAGATGACTCACAGCCTCTCTGAAGGCACCACCGTGGAAGGAATGTGGAAGCTGAATTTGCAGATCCTGAGAGAATGTCCTGGAGACTCTGATGGACGGACGGACAGTCCCTCTGCCGTGCCCCAGACGGTGTGGCCTCCCGAGGCCTCCTCCCTCTGTCTAAGCTGGGGTGTGCTTTCGCACCGCAGGCTGAGACGGGCCACACCAGCCTCACCTTCCAGGACCCAGCAGGAGCCTGAGCTGTAAGCAGCGTGGGGAACCCGCTCTGCCCTCTGTCTCCGTCCCTGGGGCTTCCAACTCCAGGTGAGTGGGGCGCCCACACCTGGCCACTCTGCAACAGGGGCTGCCTGTCCCAGAACACAGTTCAGTCTGACACGGTCCCCCTGGCGTGAGGGTCGCCAGCCCCCACAGGCTACGGGTTTCATCCCACAAGACCACCCCCACTTCAGACACCAGTCCCACATCCCAGGTGGTCACCTGTACTTCGGACCCACCAGCTACCAGCTGCTCCGTGGGTCTGATAATTTGGTAGAAAAGCTCACAGAATGCAGGGAAACACTTACTCCCACCGATTTATTACAATGGATTTTGAAGGTCACAGATGCACAGCCAGATGATGAGGGAGGGACACCGGCCGAGGTCCGGGAGGGCTCCGAGGGCAGGAGCTGCTGTCCCTGTCGGGTTGGGGCTCACCACCCTCCTGGCACATGGAAGCGTTCACACACCTGGAACCTCCCCAAACACCATCTTTTAGGGGTTATGAGACGGCTCTGTTATACGGGCATGGCCGCCCCTCAGCTCAGCCTGTGGTCCCCTCCCCTCCCTGTGGGGCAAGGGGTGGGGCTGACAGTTCCCGGCTTTGAAAAATAATAAAAATAACAACAACAACAACAACAACAACTTGGTCTTTCCAGCCAGCAGCCCACCCACAGTCCGTCATTAGGGCGAAAGATGCCCCTATCACCCAGGAAGCCCCTCACCACCAAGGGGTTTTGGAGCTCCGTGCCAGGACCCGGGGCCGAGACCGGGGCACATCCATGTTCCATCAGTTCAGAGACCACACACACACACAAGCGCCCTGTGGAGGCGGGGTCAGGAGCCTCTGTCCCGAGGCCGGTTTTGTTCGCTCGGTACAACGTCCCCAAGGCCTCCCACTCGCAGGGGGCGGCAGGGTTTCCATGCTCGTCCGTCCTGCGCGGAGCCACATCCCGCTGCGCGGATGTACCGCTCCTTCCTTCCGGGTTCACCTGTCGATGACCGCTGAGGCCATCGATGGGTGAGTTCCCGAGTCCTGGCTGTGGTGACGCATCTGAAACACCCAAACCCGTCGATGCCGAGCGTGGACGGCTGGTCTGGGGGCCGGGAGGGCAAGTGGGTGTGAGGGCTCGGTTCCGCCCCAGGAGGGAGGCCTAGCCCTCTGAGATGCCGCTCCGGGGGCCCTGGTCACCGGCTCTGCGGGGCACAGCGAGCAGTCTATTGAGAAGACAGATCTCCTGTGCAGCACTCTGGCCACAATACAAAAATAAACATAAAAAGACCGGCAGACGCCTCCAGCTCCCAGCAGGATAGCGTGGGCCCCGCCTCCCGCCCCCACGTGCTCACGGGCTGCCTGGAGCCCGGGGTATGTTCACTTCCGCCCCCTGAAAGCTCCAGCCACCGCTTTAGTCCAAGTCGGAGCCACTTCGCCTGGCCTCCCCGACTCCTGCCTGAAACACGGACTCCAGGCAGGTCCGAATCTGCCAAGAAACAGACCCCTCATCCCCAGGGGTCTGCATCCAATAGGTCGATATCCGAGCCACCGATGTGCAGGCAACACCTTGGTCACTTAGGAAAAGGTCCCTTTCCTGACAGAATGAATGAATGGCTGCCTGTCAGGGAGGGGAGTGTCTCAGCTGCCATCAGGTGACACCGGGCCCAGCCCAGGGCCCCTGTGAGTGGGGATACCCCAGCTCAGACAGCGCGGGTGGCCCTCCGTCCCTGCGGGGTCTGCGTCGCAGATGCAAACAACCACAGGTCAATAATATTCCGGGAAAATGGGATGTGGTTCGGGACGAGCTGTGCGTCGTGGGGCCTCTGCGGCTGCAGGCGACTTTTTGTCATTAGTCCCTAAACAGCAGCGGAGATAACCGCTATTTTCCCAGTGGTGCTCAGCAGCGGGCGCTGGCAGTCACCGAGAGCCGACGGACAGCCGACGGGAGCATGTGCCACGTTCGTATGCAAATACTACGTCGTTCTACAGAAGGGACTTAAGTGTCAGCGGATCCTGGTATCCAAGGGGCCCTGGAAGCGACCACAGGTGTGAGTGCCGAGGGTGGGGGCGCGGGGCACAGGTCTCCTCTGTCTGGAGAGATGTTCAGGCAGAGCGGGCAGGAGGGGCTCTGCATATTCATGACATGCAAATCACAGGAAATGCAATCGTCAGCCCCTCACCTGCTGCCTCCCTCCTTTCCGCCTCCCCCAGCGCCAGGCCTTCTCCATGGGAACGAGCTTGCCCACCATGGACGCTGTTACCAGGGACGGGTGGCACTCTAGAGATGACAAGGCCAGGAGGGGGAGCAGTCCTCCTCATCTCCCCCGGGGGCACTGCAGCTAATCCGGCCCCCGGAGCCGAGGGCCGGCTGGCATTGCTTCCCCGAGGGCCTGAGCATCCTCGAGCAGCAGCTGGGAAGCATGAGTGGCTTTTCTCCATCTCCTGCCACTTGTCAGTTTTCTTCATCACGTTCCAGATCCTGGAAGTCAGGAAGGGGAGGGACCCTGGAGAGGGGGCTTCTCCCTCCTTGTCACTCTGTTTGTGACTGGTCTCTTCGAGATCAAGGATATGCCAAGAGGTGGAGCCGGGGAATCGGGGTGGGGTTGGCCTTAGAGGCCCTGGGCCGGCCACCTGCCCATCCCTGTTGGGGACGTGATCGGGAGGGCTGAACCTGTCCGTGGTTTCGCCTCCTGCTGCCATGGTCTGAATTTCCTTCCTGACTTTGAGTTGGGGTCCCCATGTTTTCATTTCGCGCTGAGATCGAGGGAGCTGGCGTGGACGGCAGCCGTGGGAGGTGACAGGAACCCTGCAGGGCCTCGGAAGGAATCAGGGAGCCCGCTCTGGGTGGGGCCACTGTGCTGATGGATGCCAACAGGGTCTGCCTTCTGCTGCGGAAGGGCCCAACGGGGAAACCAAGGAATGTCCAAGTGAGGGTCCCGCCTGGTTCCGGCGGCCCACCCACCCTCGGAGACTGGGGGACATGACCAGTGGCCACTGTCACCTCTGCGCCCGCAGGTTGACAGGACCTAAAATAAACGGGAAAGCTGCTGACACACGGACAGATGTCACCTGCTCAGGAGGTAACGACCCGTTTCTGCAGATAGATCTGGTCCCCTCCCGAAGGGGGCTGGTGTTGGTTTCTTGTTTTTATTTTTTTGCCTGAAGATAAAAATATTAATCTTACACAAGGTGCTCATTTACATTTTCTAGTGGTTTCCGCATGTCCTTTACAGCCTATTTTTAAGATCCGGGATCTGATCAAATGCCGGGCGTTGGCAGGTCTCCTTTCTCCATCTTCGTCTGGAACAAGCTCCGAGCTTTAGTATCCGTTTACTTTTATCGTACATAGGTAACATCGCTCAATGCAGCATTTTAACCGGTTTTAAGTATCCGGCTCACGGCGTTCAGCCCGGGCACGGTGACGTCCAGCCGTCACCTCCATCGAGCTGCGGAACACCTTTGTCTTCCCAGGCAGGAGCGCTGCCCCCATCACGCACCAGCGCCTCCCCCTCTGCCCCCGGCCTCACCGTCTACTCTCTGTCTCTGTGGATCTGGCTCCTCGGGACCTCGTGGGAGTGGCATCGCGCGGCACCTGGCTGTTGGGTCTGACCGATTCCACTCCGTGTGACTCCTTGTGTCTCGTCACGTTGCCGCATGAGTCTCATTGCCTCCGTGGGTGACCTCTTTCATCTTCCCTGGCCTGGGGGCTCCCTTTCAACGAAGTCCAATGAACTAATTACACTGGCCCTTTAGGGTCCCAGCGCCAGGCACCTGGACCTCCCATTAAAATCAAAGTCAAGGCTCTTACCCTGGGATCTCTGCACATCAAGGATGGAAGGAGCTCACGCGGCATGTTTTCGAAGCGGTGCCCGATTTGAGCGTCTCTCCCAGGACATCCCAGAAAGCCCCCTCCTGTCTCTGCCCACCGCCCAACCCGGAGCGGGCGAGTACGGCACACGGGTCCCTCGGGCACCAGCCAGCGCTTTCTGAGGGGTGCTGTGATGCTGTGATGCGTAAGAAATAGAAAGTTGGTCTCTGTCTCTGTTTCTGAGCTCCCAGAACCCGTGGAATTTCCTAGGTGATGAAGGCCAGCCAGGCATCTCTGGTTGTGAGTGGGATGCTTTCGGACCCCCCTTAAGCGAGGCAGTGGAGCCAACCAGGTGACTCGAGGGTGGGAACTGTCTGCCCCACCCTCGTCACCAGCGGCCAGTGAGTTCATCAGTCATGCTCTGGGATGAAGCCTCCAAGGAAATCCCAAGGGACGGGGTTCGGAGAACTCCCAGGAGGCAGGACACTTCCACACGAGGAGGGTGACACGCCCCGACTCCACAGGACAGGAGCTCTTCAGCTCGGGACCCTCGCAGACCCCGGCCCTGCAGCGTGTCCTCTAATAAACCGTAAATGTGTGCCCCGGGGCCCCGTGAGCCACTCTGGCAAACCAGCCGAGGCCAGGGAGGGGCTTCGGCACCTCCGGTCTGTGGCCAGCGAATCAGAAACCTGGTCCTGTGACTGGCCCCGGAAGTGTGGAGGAGGGGCAGTCTTGTGGGACTGAGCCGGGGGTCCCCGGTGTGTTCTGACACTGTCTACAGGGACACGTGTCAGAGCTGGGTGGTTGTGAGACACCCAGCTAGCGTCCCAGGGAATTGCCTGGGGGCACAGGGGGCCCTCTACCCACGAAGTGTCAGAAATGCCAGGTTCTACGTGAGCAGAGAGAAGGACTGGCGGGTAGCAGGACGCCTTTGTCCCTACGTAGCTTCTTCCGTCAGGAGCCCGTGTGTCCCCTGCGCTGGGGACACCGACGCTGGAGTGCAGCAGCAGGCAGAGCCACGCGTGCGTGGGGCTCGCGTCCTCACGCGGGAGGCTGACCATGCACGACAGAAGAGAAGGTGGGTTGGACTCCAAGTGGCAGTGATGTTTTGAGCTGGATCGGGGTGGGGGTCACAGGCGGGGGAGGACGAGACAGGCAGGGTGTGCGTGGGGGCTCGGGGAGCCGGTGGGCTGACACGGTGTTTGAGCGGAGACCGCGGACTCCAGGGCGAGCTGGCACATGTCTGGGGGTTGGAAAGGGCCGTCCTGGGGGCAGTGAGGGCTTCACCTTAGATGCCCCCTGATTCCCGAGCACACTCGTCCTGTTCGTCTCTGGTTTGTGGATGGTTTTAACCTGCTTTTAGGTCCCCGGGGCTCATGGCTTCCTCTGGGCTCTGCTTTTTACGGGAGCTCTGGCTGACGCCAAGAAAAGCCGCCGTTGGTGCCGGACAAGTCCAAGGGCATGAGGAGCAAACGGCAAGGGGGGTGGGGGCTTTGGGGGGCAGGTGTGGTTATTCAAAGCGGGGGCTGCAGACGCAAAGACTGGGTTGGCCAGAAAATCCATTGAGTTTTTTTTCTGTAAAATAAAAGATACTTTTTTAAAATTTTCACCAAGAATTGTATTGATTTGAGTATTTTGAGTACGTCGGCTCTCTTCCGCGCGGTATAACGCTGATTGTTCTTAATGAATGCCTTGATTCAATCGCTGTCAACTTCAGCTGGTCCGCCCGACGGTGAAGCCTCGCCCCTCGGAAATCTCCGGCACGAAACTTCAAGAACCACCTTTGACACAGTGGAGCAGTCACAGCACCTTCCCCACACACAGTACAAACCTCTGTTCTCTCTCTGTGTGTGTTCAGTTGTGTTTTCACCTTTCTCGAAATAACAAAGCGTGATATGCTGAAAATGTTGCTTATTTTCTTCCCTTTCAATATTAAAATGGGCACCCCAAAATTCACCGATTTGATACTTTTTTTACATGCACACTGACGTGACAGCTGCCATGATACAATGTAACAAAACTGTTTCCGATGCAGTTCAAGACCAGGAGGCACCACCAGGGCCGTCGTATGGAAAGAACCAAACGGGGTTTCGGGCCACCCCGGTATCTCCAGCGCACTCTTTCTCGGCGTCTTTGCCGTGACTTTGGCAGCGGTGCACTTCCTTGAACGTTCCTTCATCTCCGATCTTGCAGCTAATTCACCAAACCTTAACAGATCGTCTCGGAGAAAGTACCTGCGCTCCACGTCAGTCCACTCCGTAACAGGAGTGTGCTACTCAGAAGAAGTGGCCCAGGGGAGTCTGGGTGAGCGAGTGGCCCCCCGACTCCCCCCAGTACGTTAAAGGGGGCCTGGAGCCCACCCTGCCATCTGAGGCGGCGATTTAGGGGAGTAATTTCGAGCATGCTCAGTTGCACGGTTACAGACAGGACCTCAGGCTGGAGGCGAAACTGTTCCGCTTCCATCGGCCACGATGCGTGTGCACAGGCGGTTCTCCAAAGCCGTTTGCACGTTCTAGGAGTGTGCTCGTTCATCTGACACAGCGTCGTACGGCCAGGAACTTGACTGGCTCCTGGGAGGAAGACCGAGTCCTCGGAGTGTCCCCAGCCATTGGAGTGCCTTTCTTACCCACGAGCCCCTGGGACCGCACCCAAGTTCACGGTCACGGGGACGCCCACCACGGTTAGAAGACCCAGGTCTGAGTCGGCAACAGCCCGACCTCTACAGGGGAGGGAGGCCTGGGGACAGAGTGTGGCCGTGTGGTCACCCATTTAGGCAGCCGGTGTGCCCAGTAAGACCAACAAAAACCTGGCCCCCCGTGGCCTGGTGGAGCTTTGCATTCACTGAACACCGACCGTGATGTGCCAAGAGGTGACGCACCCTCTGGCGCCGTGGGCACGGGACACGCTGGAAGTCCCCCACTTCTGAGGGCTCCCTGGGTCTCTCCACGGTGTCTCTTCATTGGGCTGCTCCTGAGCTGGGGCCCTTCCTGGTTCCGTGAGTCATCCTAGTAGGTCAGCTCAACAGAGGGGGTCAGGGAACCCCTGAATTTGTAGGCTGTTGGCCAGAGGTGCAGGCAGCCTGGGGACCCCCACAGTGCGGCTGGTCTGAGGTGGGGGCGTTCCTAGGAAGGGACAAGCCCTGGGCCTGGGGGTCTGCGCTAACCCCGGCGGTCAGTGCCAGACCGCAGCGACCGACCGGGGAGTGGGAGGCAGAATTGAGGGGACCGAAACCTTCACACATGTCCCCGATGGGCTCACAGCCCCACCCGCCAGCGGCAGGCTGTGATCGAACGTGTCAACTTGGTCACCACAGCTGGACGGGGGCCGGGATCCGCGAGGGAGAAACGACATGGAACCGGGTGCACAAATCAGAGCCATCGCCCTCTGGACCGGAATCGATCCATCTTGGAATCGCAGAGGCCGAGGGGAAAAGGCGCTCGCAGCAAGCTGCCGACTTCCCGGGGCCAGCGGGGGCCATCTGGTGAGTCACGTCTCCTGGTCACAGCAGGGACAGCGACCTCAGCGGGGTGAACGGGACCCCCGAGTGCTTACCCTGCAGAAAGCTTGGCCCCGGTGAGCTCACGGTTCCCTGGCAGCAGCCCGGCTGCTCCGCGCTTCGCAACTCGGGGCGGCTCTTCCAGGAGGAGGCCAGCGGCCCAGCCAGCAGCAGGGTGTCTGTCCCGGCCCCTTGGCCTGCGAAGTCTAAGCACTTTCCCACCCTGTAGGCCAGCTCTCCTCCCGGGGAGTGTGTGTGCACGTGTGTGCGTGTGCGTGAGTGTGTGCCAGCCTCCCACCAGGACAGCTGGCGCTCACGCATCCCTAAGGTGCCGCATACACTGGTGGGCACCCAGGACACCCAGGGCGCATGTGCCCAGGGCTGCTTCTTAAACACCAGCTCCGAAGGGCTGAAGTGGGAAAGAGATACCATGTGGCGTTCAGGACGACCTTGCCCCCTGTTCCTCCATCATGTCGGGGGCAGGGCTGGGAGGCAGCGGCCCCCACACTGGGGGGGGGGGTGAGAGCCCCCCCTTACGGGACCCTTCACCGGCTCACGTGTCAGGACAACTTTTCAAGCGTTTATTTCACGTCCTCCTTCCTCCCCAAGCAGGTGTCACTCGTGGACCTGATGAGTGACAAGTCCCAGCTGTGGCTCCGGAGTCCTGCGGCCCCTAGAGCGGCCCCTCGGCGGCAGAGGACGGCACACAGAGAGCCAGCCGTCTGGCTGTCCACCCACGGGGGCGTCGCATCCGCTTCCCAGCGTCGGCCGCCGTGGCCGTGCCCACTTGTGCTGCCGCACCCCACTCACGAGGCGCGCAGGGGCCTCCAGCGCGGGAGCACTGGGGGGGTGCGCGTGTGGTGACCTGCAGCGCCCTTGTGTGGCGGTCCCTGCCTCAGGCAGGCAGCGTAGCGGTGCACGCTGCTTACGCCTGCACACGCGTGTGCACGCACCAGAGTAATAGGCCGTGTCGGAACACTGGTGCGTGCCTGTCAATCAAAGCGTTGCCGGTCCGTTTGTTGTTCTGTTTGTCTCCAATCTCCACCCGTCCCCCTGCCCCTCTGCCCCTCCCCCGGTTACAACGTGTGTGTTTGGCTAAGAGCTGGGTGGAGGCCAAGGGGACTAAGGTGCAGCGCCACCCTCCCCTCGACGAGCCTGGACGTCTGGCGGGACAGGGAGGCGGGGGTGCCTGACGTCTGTCTGCGTTTCCATACAAGGACAATTGTTTGTTCTGGAGACACTGCGGAAGCTCAGAGAAAGGGGTGTGCCCTCTCCCTGGGGAGGCAGGGAAGGCGCTTTCCAGCCGGAAGGTGAGGAGGGCCGGGAGGGGCACCCACCAGGCTGCTGCCTCCCTCGTGGGGGTGGGTCGGCCCCGGTAGGGCCAGCTGCGCCCCTGCCTGCCTGGTGCTTCCTTTCCAGCCGGGGAAGCAAAATAACAAGCGTGAACGAGATGGAAAAGTAGAGCAGGCGAAAAGAACAAAGGATCGATCGGAAGGAAATGAAAGGAGAGTCACGGGAGACGCCTGCCCCTGATGCCTGTCACGGGCATGATGCGCCGGAGCCGAGACGTGGGCGCGCCCGGGAGGAACGGTGGTGTGGTCACGCTCGGATGCTGCTCGGCCTTAAAGAAGCAGAAATCCTGCCGTTTGCGATGTCAGCCGTGAGCCCCAGGGACGCGATTCGAAGTGACACACAGCGGACTCAGAAAGACGAGTACTGTGTAGTCTCACTTACACGTGGAATCCAAGATAGGAGAACTCACAGATCAAGAGAGCGGGCTGGTGGTCACCGCAGCGAGGGTTGGGGGCGCGCAGGGATGTTGGGTGATGGGGACAAGCCCCCCGATACGAGATCAGTCAGTCCTGGGGTCCCGTGTGCCGCACGGCGGTCATGGTTAATTACACTGGGCTGCAGACTCCTGCGACCTCTCCACACAGGAAATGCGGGAACTCCGCGGGGTGACGGGGCCTCCGTGACCCCCTCGGTGGGGGCCGCTTCACAGCGTGTCCGAATGTTGAAACTGCGCTGTGCACCTCAGTCACTGTCTTTGTCAAGTTCATCTCAGTAAAGCTAGACGAAATGAATGACCCCGAAGAGCCCCGGGATTGGAGAGGGGGGTCGGGGATGCGCAGATGCTGATGGGTTTGGAGGCGTGGTGAAAGTTTCGGGGTGGCCGGTTGCCTGCAGCTGCCCCAGGGACCTCCCTGAACACCCCCCACCAAGGGCACAGGGGAGAGCCCCTGTGTGACTCAGAGTCCAGGCAGCCGTCTGCCTCAGGGTGTTTTTCTCAACACAGATGTCATTGCCGTAACTGACACAGGGACCTGCTCGATGTTCCCAGGTGATGAGCCCAGACCACAGCCCCCGGCCCCCACCCGTTCCAGCCAACAAAAAGCTGGGCTCAGCTGGTGTGAATTCTGCCCCCGCCCTCCACCCTCCACCCTCCACCCTCCGCTCTCCACCAGGGACCCTCCGTTCTACCTCTCCGTCTCTGCTCTGCCCCTGGGGGCAATGCCACTGCCTGCCGTGGCACCACTTATCAGTCACCCCCAGTAGGTGGCCAGGCACATGACCCCTGAGCCTTTGAAGGCACACCCCAGAGGGCTGGACTTGGAGAGGGGACAGAAGAAGCTGAGGTCCCCGAGACGGGTGGCCATGTCCAATGGTCCCTGGGTTGGCTTCGGGACACCCAGCCAGAGCTGTCCCGGGCCAGCCGCCACCTCCTGTGCTCCTCCCGCCGAAGTCCCGCCCCCTGGGAATGACCTAACCCTGCCGTTGGCTCCTGAGAAGGGGAGAAGGGAAGCGGACGAGGATTCACTTGCAGCTTGCTGCGCTCCGCTTATTGGGTTTTTCTGACTCGCTGCTGTGTCTCTGCTGATCGATGAGCGTGAGTGGGTCTCTGCAGGGAGATAAAAGGAGAAGGTCCCCGGGCAGCTGGGCTGCTTCTGGCACATTCTCTGGGGGCCGGCTGGGAGGCACGGCGGCTCTCTTGTTCGTTTAGGTCTGCAAAGCCCCCCCCACCCCCCGCCCTGCCCTGTGCGCCCTGGCCCTCCCCAGACCGGCCGTGGAAAGCTGTCTAACTGCCGGGGGCGGGGGGCAGGGACCGGGGGTGGGGGGGCAGTCCAGAGAGGCCGTGCGGGCCTGGATGCTGGCTTGCTGGCCTCTCACTGGTTACGTCCCCTCCATGTCCCCAGGGCACCTGGGGGGGCTGCAGGCAGGCAGCCCTGGGTTAGAGGCACTGCCAGCACACAGGCATTTGGTCTGATAGCTGGGAGGCCCGGAGAGAAGCGTCCAGGAGCCTCAGCCCAGAAGGAGACACCGGTTGTAGGAGCTTCCTCACCGGCCTGACACTGAGCGCCCCAAATCCAGGCCCTTCGTGGGTGTCTCCCCCATCTGCCACCAACGGGCGTGTGGGCGGTTCTCTCCTGGCTTGGCGGCTCGCATCCCACATCCCCCCAACTAAAGAAAAGGCACCCCGTGCCTGCTGCCCCTCCGCCCCCACCCCACTCTCCTTCGGAAGATCCACCCAGTCCCGCTGGGACCACCACGGCATTGCTGAGCCCTGGCCCCGCCCCCCAGTCCACGCGGTCAGTCCCTCGGGCTTGTCCCCAGGGGCTGTCTGACCGCTCGCTCTCTGCCCCTCTGCTCTGCCCTGGACAGGCCGGCGTCTCTCCTCCCGCACCCTGGGGCTGGTCGCTGAGAAGGCCTCTGTCACCCTTTCTTGGGTGCATTCCCCCCTCAGAACTTTCTCTCCAAGCAGCTGCCAGTGTGATCTTTTCAAATGACCAACTGGACGTCTCTGAGCCCTGGCCCCGCCTCCGGGCCGCCCTCTGCCTTCAGCCCTCAGTGGTTGTGGGTGGCCCGCCATCTCCCCCGACCCCGTCGATGCTCCCCCTCTTCCCACTGGCGACTGGCCCCAGCACACTGTGGCTGGGCTCTGGCCAGACGCAGGGCCTGGAGCCAGGCCAGTGAGGGTCACTCCTTGAAGGACACTGCTTGTCCACCGCTTCCTCTTCCTCCGTGTGGCCAGCGGCACCCACCAATCCCCCGAGGACAGCACAGTGCTTGAAGGGTGGCCGAGCAGAGCTGGACGGGACGTGAGTCTGAGGTGGCCTCTGGAGCTCAGCTCCCCACACCCCCCTAGGGCCTGCCTGCTGGAGCTGCCACCTGAAAGACAAACGGACTTCCCCTCCGGGTTAAATCTCTTTTATTCCGTCTCTATTAGAGCGGCCGGGCCAGGAGCAAACACGCCTTCCCATTTTTCTTCAGATCGGTGCCCAAGCGCCAGCCCTGCTGGGCTGAGCCCAGCCTCCGTCAGAGCTGCTCTGGCCCTTGTCCTCTTGAACTTGCTCAGACGTGCTGCATCCGCCCTTCCTCCTGCCCCAGGGCCTTTGCATGTGCCACCCCCACTCCCTCCACCACCCCCCAGAGCTGGCCCTGCCCCTGCTCCGCCCACCCTCCTTCCAGGGTTTCTCCAGGACTCATCTCAGACACCCCCCCCCAAGACCCAGTCACCTAGCAGGACCCAGTGGGTCTTGCTCCGGTCACCCCTCTCTCAGCACAGAATGGGCACTTAGTCTCGTCCCCTCATTATTTCATGAGGACGTTGACCTGCGTCCCTTAAATGGCACAGTCAAGTCCCAATCCCGAGAACCTGTTGGTGCGACCTTAGTCACAACGGAGTCTTTGCAGGTGCGGTCAAGATAAGGTGAGGTCCTCAGGGTGGGCCCTGGTCCATGGCTGGCGTCCTGTGAGAAGACACAGGGACACCAGGAGCCACCAGACGATGGAGCAGGACACCAGGGATGTGTCCCTGAGCGGAGAAGCACGAGGACACCGCAGTCACCGGAAGGCAGGACAGGCCTGGGACGGACTCCACCTCGGAGCCTCGGGAAGGAACCAGCCGCGTCCTGGCCGTGAGCTCGGACCTTGGGCCCCCAGAGCTCAGCAGGTACGGTGGGTTACCGCTGCATGAAGCCCCCATGAGGTGCACCTGGTTGTCCTCCTACGGCCTGTCTTCTCCGCCAGACGGCCAGTGCCGGGGGCAGGGCTGGGTGTCAGCCCCGGGGACAGGGGCAGGCCCTCCCTCAGTGACGAGTCAGGGTGCAGGGACCCGCCAGTGCCATGGCCACCGCCAGCCCTCGCTCTGCTTCTGCTCGCCGTCCTGTCCCTCCCGTCCTCCCAGTCCCCGGGGGAGGAGGTGGCCCCAGGGATGGACGAGCCAACCCATTAAAGTGCTGGGCACAGCGCCGCTGGCCCTGCAGACACAGTTGAAGAATCACAGACTGATTCTCCATGGCCTTGGGGATGTCGTGACTGGATGGGGGGCCTGTGGGTGGCACAGGCTCTGGGCTGGACAGGCCAGGAGGGCAGGGGTCGGCCTGCCCCCCACAGCCCAGCCTGGCAGAGTGGTCACAGCTTTCAGCCTTCACTTTTACCTTGAGGCGCGACCCCCCAAACACAGAATGGGCCATTTCTTAAACGCACACCTTCAGCGGCGCTCGGCACCTTCACCAGGTTGTACGGTCCCCGCCTCTGTCTGGTTCCACGTGCTCATCTCCCCAGAAGGGCGCCCCAGAGCCGGACACACACCGAGTCTCCTCTTCATGCCTCGGGATGGGCAGGGGTGGGGCAGCTGGGCAGGGGCCCGGGCAGGCAGGTGGAAGGGGGGGGCTCTAACCACTGCCAGGCACCCCCTCTAGGAACCTGGGGCCCAGCGCTCTTCGGGGGGAGGGCAGGGTGCTCCGGGTTTGGGAGGGGGCCTAGGGGGCAAGCCCCCCACCCAGCCCTCTGAAAGATGTTTCTGTGAGCACATCCCTGTCTCCGAAGCCACCAGCCCGTCCAGCCAACATGCAAATGGGTGTTGCTGCCTGGTTAGCGCGTTTCTGAAATATTATCCTCTGCGTCTCCGGCGCCCCACGCCTTGTTTCGCCGGGGCTGCGCCTCTTCAGAGTCAGAGCAATTTGTTGCCATAACAACCCTGTCTCCCACTCCAGAACGTTGAAATGCCAGCCTCCTTCAGCCTGGTTCTTCTCAGGGGGGGGACAGCTCTGCAGAGTAGCTGCATCGAGGGAGAAGGGGAGGCGGCGGCTGCCTTCCTGGTCCCCAGAGCCTGTCGCCCCGCCCCCCAGCCTGGTCCGAAGACTCTCTCCACCCAGTCTCACCCCAGGGCCGTAGAAGTCTGCATCCTATGTTCTGTCGTAAAGAAGTGAAAGAAATGGTGAAAGAGTGGGAAGGGAGACTGAGTCGTTTCCCACCGGGAGGCCCGAGGCCCAAGGGAAAGCACCGTGTCCGAGTCATCGCCCCACCCAAGTGCCCGTCCAGAGCCTGGGCTCTGTCCCCTCCTCAGACCCCCAACGCAGACCCCCAAGGAGCTGTGATGAGACCTGGCACACTTCCAAGTCCACAGGCCCCTCCCAGGAACCCAGGCTCGGGCTCCGGGGAGAAAATGACCATTTCCAGTTCGCACCCTCCCAGGCTCCTGGGGGAAGCGAGACTCAGAGCAGCAGGTGAGTCTGGGCCTGGGAAAAGCCCCCTCAGCCTGACGAGAGCCCCAGAGAGCACCCAGGCTGTCTGGGAGAACCGTGTGCACAGGATGGCGAATTCTGGGAAGTTCCCCACGAGAAGTCCCCGTGCCTTCCCAGCGCTGCCCAACCCCGAGCCTCTCCTCCTGCCGAAGCTGGGACGTATTTACTCTGGGAAATCCTCCAGCCCAAGCCGGTCTTATTTATCTGCCCTTTCTGACTTTTAAACACTGGTTGTTAAATGCCAATACCTTTGATTTTATATGTAAATCACGCTGCCGGCTTTCCAAGCTCCTGAGAGCAAACCTCCCTCCGAGGATCTGCCCTTTCAACCCGCTCCCCTCAGGAACGTGTTTTAAGACCAGGACTGCCACTTGCAAATTCTGTCCCTGGCCTCCCTCGTTCAGCGGAGGGACCTTGTTATGTTAACATAAAAATCAAACACGAGAGAAGAGCCGGCGGAGCGGGACTCACCCGCGTGGACCGAGGGCCAGCAGCCTGGCCAAGCAGCAGGGCGGGGGTGGGGCTGGGCTTGCGGAAGGAACAGGAAAAGGGGCCTGAGAGACGGAAAGCCCGCGTGGAGGGCACTGTGGCTTCCCATCTCCTGTCACACGTTCCAGACGGTGGTTGGACAAGGAGCAGGGCACTTACCTCGACGTGAGCGGGGAGACGCTAAGGACGCCAGGGGAGGTGACCCTCGGACTCGTCCCCGCCGGCTGCCCTTGGGAGGTGGACCATTTCAAAGCGTATCCCCTGCACGGTCCGGAGATCCCACCTGGCGGGCTGGCCGGTTCTGCTAATGAACGTGCGGAGGCTGAGGGGGCTTCCAGACCCCCCACAAACACGGGCTCCATCACGACACCTGGAATCGCAGTCGGGCCACCTGCTCAGGATGAGTCCCAACAAGGCCGGGCCCTCAGTGCCGAGTTCCAGGAGCCTTAGCGTGTGGGCCCCTCTCCCACCCACCCATCCTGACCTGGACAGCGAGTGGGGAGTGTCCAGTCGTCATGGGCGCTCACCAACCTGGGGGAGCCGCTGTGCTCCTTCCGAGATCGCCTTCAACCCACGGAGAACCGGCACCCGCGCCAACCCCAAAGCGAACCCTCGGAAGGCTGCCTGCCCTGTTCCGTGGTTCAGCATCGCTGGCAGGGTCGCCACCTTGACATCAATGTCTCAGTCATGAGTGTCATGGGGTCGTGTCCTCCAGCTGGAGGGCCCGGAGGCGTGGTCACGGGTCAGGGTTGACCCCAAGCCCCTTCTCTCCCCAAATCTCGCGAGCTCTGTTGGTTCCATGGCGCTTCGATGAACAGATCACTCTGGACCAAGGCGTCTGCGTCTCTCCTCTCTTCTTACTCCACGCAATGAATTTCTACACCTGGTTTTGAGCCAACTCAACTTCCGAACTCTCCCCGGTGCCTTCCATCCTGGTCAGTCTCCTGGCCTCTTGGTTTCCAGTCTCCTCGACGAGAGAGATGCAGGAACACCCGCCCCCCCCCCCCCCGCCTTCACAGGAGGGTCAAGGGAGTCCACGCGTGTGTTCAGGCACCGCTGCGCTTGTAGGCGTCTTTGATGTCGGAGGATGAGACGCCCAAGCGCCGGATTCCGGAGGGAGAGCCAGGAGAGCTGTTCTCTGTTTGTCGACACCCGTGATCAGCCACTTCCCTGCGACATTTAACACAGTCTTTTCGGTTTTCCTGAGTTCCCTGCACGCGCGTCAGCGCCGGCCTTTCAAGGAGGCCACCCAAAATGAATTTTTAAGAAACTTTTGTGCAAACCGGAGACTGGAGATGGCAGCCTGAGGCCTGTCCCCCCGAAACCGGCTGTTGCTGGAGGGCCTGCTCGGGGGTCTCGGGTGTGGTGGCTGGTGCCCTGCTCCTGCCCGGCAGGCCACCCCAGGCTGCGGGGACCCTCTCAGTCTAAGGGGTGAAGGGCACTGCGTTTGATAAGTGACTTCCCGGCGGAGGAGACAGTGTCCGTGGGGACCGCACTGTGTCCCCGCCCTCCCCCAAGCCCACATGCAGAAGTCCTGACGCCCAGGACCTCCTAAAGCAACCACAGCTGAAGAGAGCTGATGAAGGTGGAGCAAGGGCCCTAGGGTGGCCCTAGTCCAATCCAACTGGTGTCCTCATAAGAAGGAAATGTCGGGACACGGACACACAGAGGGACCACCAGGTGAGGACACAGCTGGCTGACACCTGGGTCTGGGACCCTCGTCTCAGGACGGGGACAGAATGGTTTGCATCCTTCAGGACGCCCGTCTGGGGCCCGATGCGCAGGGTCCTTGTACATGTGTGTGCTCAGCCAAATTTCTCTGCGATCGGTGAACCAGGAGGGAACCTCGGGCGCAGAGATCCAAGTGCGTGGCTACGAGTGACGTCACAGGTGTGTCTGTCCTCGGCGGCCGCTCGATGCCACTTGGGGAAACAGCCGGGGGTAGGAGCCCACGTGCAGGCCCATCTCGCTGTCTCAGTGGGACCCTTGCTTCCTACCCACCCGGCCTGGCAGGGGAGGGGACGAATCCAGAGTCCCCTGTCCCGCTGCTTTAAGACGAGGTGCCCCGGTGAGTTCTCTCCCCGCTGCTCTACCTTCCTCCCGTCGCACCCTGACCCCCGGGAATCAGCCATCTGTGGCAATAAGTTTACATCAAGTAAGACCACGGGTTCTTGGCTGCTCTTCCAACGAAGCGTTAGGGTCTGTTTCTTCTCCCCCTGACCCTGGGGGACTGTCACCCCTTTTAGCCAACAGAGTGTGATGGAAATGACATGTGTGAGTTTAGGATGGATATCAGTCAGGGGTCTCCATAAAACCAGAGCCCATAGGTGAGAGACGGTAGGTAGATAGACACACAGACAGGTGATAGACACACAGACAGGTGATAGACAGAGACAGAGACAGACCATAGCGGATACGTAGGTAGACAGGTGGTAGGTAGATGGGGGGTGGGTGGTGGATAAACGGATAGATGGATAGGAGAATTACTAGAGGAGTAGGTGGAATTGGCTCACGTAGTTATGGGGGCTGAGAAGTCCCAAGGTTTGTCACCTGGGAGCTGGGGACCCAGGAGACCCAAATTCAAAAGCCCGAGACCACAGAGCTGACGGTGTGAGTCCCGTTCTGGAAGCCCAGGGCCCGGGAGAACCAAGGCGCAAGTTCCAGCCTGAAGCCCAGGGCCTGCAAAGCCGTGGTGGTGGCAGGCGGCTCCGGCCCAAGGACCGGAGGAGGCGGTGTCCCAGCTCAGGCAAGCAGAGGGGTCCCCTGCCCCTGCTCCACCTTCTCACACCAGTCAGGTCCCCAAGGGATCGCACGAGGCCCACCCGCCCCGGAGAGTCTCCTCAGCTGTGTTCTCACCTGCGGGCACCCACAGGCCGGCCCAGAACCGAGGCGGTGCCCGCCGCGGTTTGCACACTCCGAGACCCAGTGGCGTGGGTGTGAAGCACCAACCACCGTTAACCTCGCGGCTCCAACCTCACCTGCTGAAGTGCTTCCTGAGACCACCACTCCGGGGAGAAGCCTCCGCCAAGAGGCTGCCGGGAGCCCCCCAGTGAAGCCCGGCCCAGACGAGCCCCAGCTGGGCCCCCACAGGTGCGCGCCCGGCGGCACGAGGTGCCCCATGCCGGCTCAGGCAGCCACGGGGACAGAAGTCGGTTTTGTGAATTTGGGGAGGATTGGTGGGACTCAAGTACCACTTTTGCATGTTGTCTGTGAAGAAGGAAAGCCCATCTGAATTTGATGAAAAAATGGACTTCCGGGGTTTTTTTTAAAAAAAGAAAAAAAAAAACCTAGTCCTACAATTTTTTTCGAGCTAATGAAACAAAGATGCGGGTCGATGAAACCGTTGGGGATGCCGCGATCATTCACAATAATTTGTAACATCATGTTAATTGCATGTAAACAAGGCGTCCAAAACGCTGGGAAACAATCAATTCTTTTAATAGTTCAGACAATGCCCCTAAAATCCTTCGAGACGTGACTGGCTAGCGGAATGCTTCCTCCTCGCTCCGCCCACGACGCCTTCCCCCAGCCCGACGGGAAGGAAGGGCAGCCACGCAGCACACACAGGTGGCGGTGGTGATGCAGGTCAGGCTCCCCGACCCCTGCCACCCATGTGCCCCCCCCATCAGCACGGTTCCGGCCTCCCACACGGTGGGTCTCCCCTCACGGTCCGTGGTGCTCTCTGCCCCACGGTGTCGGTCCCCTCGGGCCACCGTCACTGGACCACACACTGGACGGCTTAAATAACACATGTGTTCTCTCCGCGTCCCCGGGGCCGGGAGTCCGAGACCCAGGGGTGGGCAGGGCCGGCTACCCCCCAAGGCCTCTCTCCTCAGCATGCAGTGGGTGGTCTCGTCCCTGCGTCCTTGTGTGGTCCCCCCTCTGTGTGTGTCTGCGTCCTGATCTCCTCTTCTTAGGAGGATGTGAGTCTCCTTGGACGAGGGTCACCCCAGTGACTTCATTGTATGTTAGTCACCGCCCGAAGGCCCTGTGTCCTAAAACAGTCCCATTCTGAGGTCCTAGGGGTCAGGACCTGAAGGAACCAAGGACGGGCCTTTTCCTCCCGTGGCGTCAGGTGTCACCGTGTGCCGAAGCACAGTGCCAGCTCCCGGACACTCGCCTCCGTCCTCTCGTCCGCGCTGGGCTCCGTCCAGGCCCGCCGAGGCTGGCGAGCTGCAGGAATTAAGTAGGGGGCGGGCCCTAGGTGCCCTGACACTAGCTCTCTGTCCTGGGAGAGGGCCTGTCACTTTGGTTTGAGTCATTCGCACTTGGCCCTGGTGCTGCCCGAGGTCCTGGCTCAGCTGGTGCAGCTGGCACGAGGCTGCGATCGGAGACCTCTGCCCTCACCACCTCCCGCTGTGATGAGGCAGGTCCGAGAGGGCCCCGCACAGCCAGAGGGCTGTGGCCCCTGGGGAAGAGGTGGGAGGGGATCCGAGGGCCACATGACTGAGGGCCAGCCAGCCGGGCCGGAAGGGCCACTCCCGGTGGGCCGTCAGCCAGCCCACTGTGACAGGCTGCCGGGAGCACGGAGTTGTGACCTCCTGTCCCCTGGCCTCCGGCAGAGAGTTAGGTCCAGTGTCCGGCCCTGCTGACTGCCCGGCCAACTGTGGCAGGACCTGGCCCCATGGCTCCTCTTCCCTCTTCGGCCCGTCTGCAGGTTCACAGGCCGCCTCCTCTGCTGCCCCTCCTGGGCGATGGCCGTAGCCAGAGAGGGTGAGGGGCGTGTCCCCAGAAGAAGAGACCGCAGGCCACGCCCAGCCATGCAGCATGGCAGACGGCCCGCATGGTGCCCCGCTTTGGGGCCTTCCGCCCTTGTCCTCACAGATGCACGCGTCCCGGCCAGGAGCTCTGCGGGGGGAGGGGTCTGCAGCAGAAGCCCAGCATCCTGGTCCCCTCACCCCCCAAGCTCGCCGTGACTCAGCCACGTCTGTGAGCACGGTGCAGACAGGTCAGGGTCTGAATCGTTTCGGCTGTGGGCAGTCGGCACTTCACCCACAGCTTGCACGGAAAAAGCAGCAGAAAAGCTGAAGCCCTGCCACCCTGGCCGTCTTGTCACTGGAAAGGGGCCTGCCTGGACACCAGCGACTTCCTCCTGCAGCCTGTCGGCCAGAACCTGTCACCTGGTCACCAGGGGCTGCCGGCGAGTCTGCGCACGGAGCGTTTTGGCCCGGGGACATGCCATCCCAGGGCACATCAGGGCTGTCACTCAGCAAGGATGGGCACATAGCGGGCACCAGGCTCCGCCTCCTCCCGAAGCAGCAGGCCCCTCCCTTTCCCAGCACCTACCGGGAGCGCGGAGCTGGGACCGACTCCAGGGGAGGCCTAATTCCCTTTTCTCGTTTTTCGTTTTGAGCATCCTGATGGAGATAAAAGGCCTGGCCACACGATGCACCCACTCAAAGTGCACAATTGAACAGTTGTGAAGCTGTGGAGCCCTCCCCACGGTGGATTTTAGAACACACCCCTTGTCCCCAAAGAAGGGCCTCACTCAGCTGTCACGCCTGTCCTGCAGACCCTTCCCGGCGGCGGGCAGCCAGCGTCCACGCCCCAGCTGGGTAGACTTGCCTTCCCTCGACGCTTCACCTGCACAGAACCGCGCATGACGGGGCCTCCGGTGTCCGGCTCCTCGCGCTCAGCGTGGCGTCCAAGGTCCCCCCACGCCGTGGCGGGCGTCACAACCCCTCGCTGTGCCTGAGTGGGACTCCAGCGTACGTCTGGAACACGCCTGCGCGCTCGTTCATCCGCGGCAGGTTGTGCCCTCCTGCTGGCTCCCGGACGTGCCGCTGTGAACGGTCTCACGCCAGCTCCTGGGGACGCAGGCCTTCGTGGGTGCCGGGCGCACTCAGAGGAGAGGAGTTGCTGCCCGGCTTTCCTCTGGATGTCCCCGGTCACCCGACCGAGCTGACGTTGCTGATGGTGCCTCACCCACAGCTGAGTGAGAACCTCCCCTGGAAGTCTCAGGCTGCCTCTGTCACGAATCACCCCCCCTCTTTTCTTTGGCCCCAACGGGAGAAAAATGAACACCCAGGTATCTTCCCCTCCCTGTGCCGTTTGCTCTTACAAGGGACCATGCGCCCTGCTGACCAGCCGAAAACTGCGCCTGGGCTCCCGCCTTTGCCTTCCCCGCCCCCGGCCGCGGTCCGATCGGCCTGAGCCCACAGCAGAGGCACGGTCCCCTCCGTCCAGCCTGCCCTGCCGACGCATCCGCCGTCCCCAGGGGCTGGCAGCGCTTGAAGAACCCTCAGGGACAAGCCACACCTCCCTTCCCTCAGCCCAGGCTGCGTCCCCAGGGACACAGGTAGATTCAGTATTTTTACTGTGGTGTGAGTGTTTGTACGCCATAATGATGGCGAGCTGGACAAAAAGGCTCCCCAACCCCCTGGCGTCTGCACCCCCCCCCCCACATCCATTTTCCCAGCGCCCTCAGCCTCTGGCAGCACCTGGAGTGGTGGGCGTTCATTTCTCCGAAGCTCTTCTCATGAAGCCCCACCTGCGGACACTTCAGCATTTGGGTTTAGGGAGAGTGGTGCCCCAACCACCCAAGGACATGGTTTCCGGAAGGTTCTAAGAGGAGAAGGCAGGGGAGCTGGAAGACCCCCGGGGCAGGGATGCCCAGGGGCCAGCTTGGATGCGCTGGGTCCCCGGCCGAGAATGGTGTTTCCGGTTGGCGGTGACAGTGGGCCCTGGACACTTGCACAGAACCGGGGCCACTTCAGCTTCAAACGCCTCACTGTCTCCATCAGCCCCCTCTCCACACGGGGGCCGTGGGGCTCAGGCAGCTAAAGTGATGCGCTGCACCCCGGTTAGCAAAGGAGTCTCGTCGGGAGCACCCTTCAGCCAGGCCCACTCTGCCTCGCCGGCTCCTGGCGGCTGCCTCACCGGCGTGAGCCCCATGCTCAGGGCTGCATTTTGCTTTGCACGTTTTCGGGGGAGAATCTTTTAATTTGGCTATGAAAGTATTATTACCATTGACTTCACAGTTTTCTGTGTCCAGTTGGGAGCTGTTCATTTTTCTTCCAGGTCTCGTACAGGCGTTGCACCCCCCCTACACACAGACCGTGTGGGCTCGCGGGCCTGGCTGCACCCCTGCCCTCACCTCCTGCACTCACAGCCTCCCCACCCCTGCCCCCATCCTCCTTGGGCCCTGACTTGGGCTTGGCTCCCAGTCGCAGAACATCCTGGCTCCTGGCCCTCCCCTCCAGAACATTCCGCCCTTCCTGGGAACACGCCTTGGAGCCTGCCGAAGTCTGGCTCCCCTCCCGTGCCCCTCTGAAGGGCCCGCACTGGGCTGGGCCGGGCCGGGCCGGCACCCCCCACCCCTGCACCCTCGCCCCTGCTCCCAGCACAACTGCGAGCAGCGACTTCCCACCGGTGAAGGGCTCCTTCCCACGGGAGCTACAGAGAATTCCTGCCACTCAGTCATCTCCGAAAGCGCCCTTGAACCGTCCCTGTCCCCAACGTCATTTTTCTGAAGCACTCAATTGCATTAGGCTGCCAGCAGCACACACGCTTCAACGTTCCTGTTTTACGCCGGATAAGACAATAAACAGCGAGAGCAACAGGACGGCTCCTCCCCGGGGCCTTCTCCCCACCCCCGGCCCCTCCTTTCTCTGCATCTCGCTCCCTGAGAGCGGCTGAGCGTCCTGAGGTCCTTGGACCCCACGGATGAGGCCAGCTGCCGGGACCTTGGCCGTGCACCTGCTTTCTCCCCGGGCTGGCGGGCAGGGCTGGGAACTCAAGGGCAGCGGAACCTCCCCTGGTGGCTGCAGAGGCGGCCGGCTGCAATGCGGCAGCTGCGTGAGTGAGTCCGGCCGCCGGGTGGGGGGGTGGGGGGCAGGGCCAGCTCAGCCCACACACCTGTCCAGGACCCCCACCTTGGCAGGCGCAGGGGTGGGCTTGTCTCATGGGGAGTGTCCGGGGCCGGGCACCTGCTTCTATGGAAAAGTTATACCTACAAGCACCAAAGCCCCGCTTACTGACTTGTCTCTCTGGGTTCAAGCTGGCCCCGGGCCCTCTGGCCACATTATTGCACGTGGTCACCGGCGTCCCAAGCCAGCTGTCACCGTTGCCTTTGGGAAGGAGAAAAATACGACGGTGCTCCGAGGAACCCAATGGTGTCCCCAAGTCGGAGGGGACACCAGAGCTCACAGGCAGACTTCAAGTTTCGTCCTTCCTGTTCCTTCCCCAAGGGGGCCCCTCCGGTGTTCCCAGGATCCAGGATAACTGTTCTCAGATGGTGGGAATTTGGCTGGTCCTGCCAGCGGCTTCTCTCGGAGGTACGGCTCTCCGTCACCTGTGGGTTGGGGGCATCCGCTTGAGGGAACCCCCAGGGAGCAGGCTCTGGGATCTGACTGTTCGGGTTGAATCCCTGTCCCAGATCTTATTGGCTCGGGCTTCTTTGCCAAACCTCAGTATTGTGTCTTTAAAATAGGCTCAGCCGCTCTGACAAGGGGACCCCAGGCTGCAGCGGCTTCCGCAGGGCAGCGCCGGCTTCTTCCTCACATAACCGCCCCAGGCAGGCGGCCTCGCTGCCACTCGGGCCCGGGCTTTCTCCTGCCATTTCTCAATTATCCCCCAGAGAACCATCCTCTTCCTGTTGGAGCTGTCCCTGCCGTCCGCTCACTGCCCTCCAGCTGAGGGGCAGCGAGGAGAGAGGAAGTGATAGATTTGCCCTCCTCACTTCCGGTCACCGTCTGTTCGTGACGCTATGGTTCAGTGACCAAGCCCAGCTGCCAGGGAGGCTGGGAGTACCGTCGCTCTCCAGGCGGCCACGTGCCTGCCCGGCCTCAGGGCCGGCACATCCGCTGGGTCTTGCTCTGCCCTCACAGGGCAGGTCCCTGGCTCTCTGTGGACACCGGCCGGGCACCCTACACATTTAGCTCAATTCTGTCCACCTGGAGAGAACACCAGGTCCCACCGGAAGGAGCTCGGTCCCGCAAAACCACCCCTTTCAGATGCCAGTCCCATGTCCCGGTTGCCACCTGGGCTTCTGACTGCCCTCAGAAGTCAGAGGACCCTGTGACAGCCCCCTTGGGTTTGACTAATTCCCTAGAGGAGCGCACAGGAACATTCACTTGTGTCCGCCACGCTTATTAAAGGGCGTGATAAAGGGTGCAGAGGGTCAGCCAGATGAGAAGGGCACAGGGCGAGGTCTGGGAGGGTCCCCAGCACAGGAACTTCTGTCCCAGTGGAACCGGGTGCAGCACCTTCCCAGCACGCGGACGTGTTCACCCACATGGAAGCTCCCGACCCCATGTTTGGGGGGGGAGGGTATGTAGGCTTCATTATACAGGCGTGATCGATTAGCTCATTGGCCATTGGCAGTCCATTGGACCTCCAGCCCCTCTTCCCTCCCAGAAGGGTCAGGGCAGGAGAGTTCCACTTTCTACTGCAGGTCGGCTTCCCTGGCAACCCATCCCCACCCTTCCTCCGGTGGTCAGGGCGTTGTCGGAAAAATCGCCTCATTAACGTAACAAAAGGCCTTTATTATTCCTTTTGTTTAGGAAATTCCTAGGGTTTTAAGAGCTTTATGCTAGGAACTGGATGAAGGCAAATTACATATTTCTTATTATAAGTCAAAGTGTAACAACAGGGTTCTACAGCTAAAAGAAGCAGCAGGGAATGACTGCCAGGGAAATATTGCCATTCTCCACCCCAGCAAAATCCTGGACAAGCAGGTTCCCTGGGAAGGTTAAAGGAGACAGGCACTGAAGCTTAGAGTGCAGAACATTGACATTTGCAAAACCTCCTAAAATGGTTTTATCACTATCACTACTGCCACCACCATCACCACCACCACCACCATCTCCATCTCCACCATCACCACCACCACCACCATCATCACCACCATCACCATCATCATCA